>NNCF01143110.1:67824-90663 GCA_002313205.1 Laupala kohalensis
AGAGATGTGGTAACATCGTTTAAGAAGGAAAATATGGCGCTTGTAGTGGAAAAGGATTTCCTAAAACCGTGTTGATCGTCAGAGAGAATGTTATTTTTTGATAAAAATATATAGAAGACGGTTATTATTACGATTTTTTACTTAATTTTATTCCTTTTGATTAATTTATAACAACATAGGGTGACTTATTTCGGGACGTCTTGTGAATTCTGGATATTTTAAGGAGGATCGTGTTTCGTTCCAAATTCCCTTTGATTTCATAGAGAAACTTATTAATTTCTTTCATTCAGTGTGTTCTATATTATATAAAAGCTACTTACAAACTCATAATTGGTTTTGGAGAATTACTTACACTAGTAAGTTGAAATTTTCGAAACAGATAACTAATTTGTGTCATAATTCTCAAATTCAGACATCAGGTGTTCATAACAGTTTGAAGAAGATTGCAATCACGTCATAAATTTTAATCAACGACCACGTCGAGAATATCCGACATCTAGAATGCCATCTTCGAGAATTTTCTCTAGCAAGTTTCTTATTCAACACTTCTGTATTAAATGATTTTTGTCGTAAATTAAAAAAGTAAGAGTGGAGAAAAAGTTATTTGAAAGTGGAGAGGGAGGCCTGGAGGCGAGAACTGGGATTGTCCTGGGAGAGTGGGGAGTAGGCTTGGACGAAAGGCTGTCGTAGAGAAGGGCGTGAGAGAAGGCGCATCTGCAAACCACCACTTCCTCTCCCACCTCTCTCCCTTCCACCCTTCTCTCTTCCCACCCTCCGTCCGGGACCGCTGGAAAAAGCGACACAAGCAATTAGTATGTAGATTGACTGGCTGATACATGCAGCTGCGTAGTGCATCGCGAATTCAGCAGTTCGCTGACTTGATAAATTGAATTTGGTATTAAATGTTGCAAATCCTTGGCAATAGACCTTCCCCGAGCTATGATGATGCGTGTGGGAGGAGAGTGGGAAACAGACTGGAAAGCAATTCGGTTCGTTTCGAGAGGGCAGTTTTGCACTCTGCTTTGGAGCACGTGCTGGGGAAAGGGGTTCATTGTTGGACTTGGAAAATGTTGGAGCTTATTTTTAAATCTTCGCTTCATGTCCCCACAACTGTGATCCAGATTGTGCATTACCCAAGGTTTGCATTATTTAAGTGCAGTCCATTGCAATTGTATGTCTCTTTGTCGAATAGATGGAAGCCGATTAACAAGTGATATGTGACGAAAATTCATGATCCGCTTAAGGATTTTGTGTCGGGAACCTTCATAGATCCATTCTCTCTCCATGATTTTTGTGTTTCTTTTTCTGATTTTATTCACGTTTCTACATTATTTATGGATGCGACAAAAATGTATGAAAAGTTAATTAACTGACTCATTGGATTCTTGGAGTTATTGTTAGAGTAATACTTACGGAGGCAACATCTCTATCATTCTCTCTTCACAATATCTCTCGTGACTTAGAACACTGTTTTTTTTAGGAGGGGGGGACTTTAGGACTCGTCAACAACAAGGTCATTGGAGCCCTTTAGAACACTGGTGAGTTACTTCAAAAATATTCATGTGAAAATTAGTTTCATTCTAATACATGATTTGCTTCTCATTAACTTAAAATTGCAATGAAATTTCATTCGTTTTTCAGAACGTAAAATTAAAAATTAGAAATGAATTGTATTCGTCATTCGTTCACGAGAAAACCAATTGGCACGGTTAATATTGTCATGCAACTTTTTTAAATTTTTCCTACATTTTCAGCGAGACATTATTTTTCAAATGATTGTTATATTGTTGTACTTGGTACACTTGTTCAACAAATAAGTATATCATTTTCCTCGTCACATATTCGTTACGATTCCATGAGTCATTGCCACTTTTTACCGATAACTGATAGGTGATGTTTAAATTTACACTCGATTCTTTTGAAGAGTAGCAAGGGTTTCTTTATTGTACGAAAATAAAACAGATATTTTTTGTTCATTTTCCTAATAGGAAGCACCCCGTCCGTGAAGTTTGTCCGCTTACCCAATACATTCTATGTAGGTAAACAAGTAATTTTTGAATGACGTCTGCGCTATAATGCTGTTTTTTAATTACGTAGTTAACGAAATATGATACTATCCACTGAGCCACGCTAACACCGTCTTTGTTTTTGTTTCTTTCTTCATTAAAATAATTGATATGTAATGATTTAATATGCCAGATGTGTCATTACCAGGCTTAAAACTTCACAATTTTCACAGACCATATAAAGTCATATATCTGGGTGACCGAGCTTCGCTGGGATGGCTCACATATGATTTTCAATCAATCATGACTTACTAACTAAGTTACACTCCTGTGTAACCAATAATATAACGAATGTTAAATCCATATGTAACTATTTTGCTAATTTGGTAACTGCGCAGTTTACGTTGCCCATGTATGATTTTGTGTGAGTGTGTGTCTGGGTTTAATGAGTGATTCCTAATTTTATGGCAATGACACACTATATTTACCCGGTAGAACACATACAGAGAGTAAATAGAAAATACTCAATTGTCTCAAGGTCTTGAATATGTACGTGTAAGGTCCCGGTTCGATTCCCCGCCGAGAAAGTTATATTTTCATTTGTTTTTGTCAAGGTGATCTGCCTCATACTTTCCTTGTGTATTAAACATTTTTATTGTATTTATTTTTATTTTTTTAAATTTTCAATTAAAGAACAATTTTAAAGTCAGATGTCTGAACGAAAAATGCCAGTTTAATCAGCTTGGTGCGCTGTTGGTGGCGAATATGATTTTTCGGATTCTTAACAAAAATATGTCGTGGATGGCTCTTTCCATGATGCAGCGTGTGGTCAATTATGGAGGTTCAACAGGAAATGCGGTGGTCAAATCCGCTAGAACAATATTTTAATATTCCACGGTTTTGATTCCCGTAGTATCCGTTCAGATTTGGCAACGCTGAACTTGTGATTTGGCTTGTTAATGTTTCGTGTGTTAACTTGAGTTGCGAAGTGTTATGTGAGGAAAATGTCTCAAATGAAAAATAATTAGAAAAGGTTTTATTGGAAGGGGAAGATTGGTGACTGAAAGGGTTAAAATACGGAGGAAGAAAGCTCAAGAGACGGGAAAAATATACTAACTCTATTCAATAGCAATAGTTGCTTAGATAGGCCTAACATTCAAAAAGTGAAAAATATGAAATCGAGAATTAGTACACAGGAAATAAAAGAAACATGAAAAATTATAATTAGGTGATGATGGCGTATTCAGTTTTTACATCCCTTGAAATAAACATAACATTATGAAAATGGTATTAAATTAAATCTATTAAGTTAAAGTGCAGTATTTTGGTCTTATAATTATTTAAAAAGAAATATCCAAATATTAAGAAACAACATCAAATTCTTAATATCAATCCTTCTCTGTTAGGTCTCATTGTTACGAAGTCGTTCCTGTGCTCCTTTTTTGTTCAAACAAATGCACCTCATGAACGTGTTATACGTGCAACAATGCCACATCTAACAAGAACACATTTAATTACATTGAAAGAGCTGACGTTGAGGCCATGGAATTTTGTATATTTTTGACATAAATGTATCAATGTTTCATTTCACCTGTCCATGTTTTCGACAGTTATTGTTAATTCAAATCTTTTCTTATAACTAAAGTTAATTTAACTCAGTTCTCACTGTTAATTGTTTCACTATAATCGAAAATATTCGGAAGGTAATCATATCTTCATAAGAAGCCATGTTAATTGAATCCAAAAACTGAAGAATTGGTTTCGCGATTACTCGCTTCCAAACCCATCAATCGATCTAAAAAAATCGTAACAATATTCAGGAGATCAAAATGAATTAGTGTGCCGAATTTCACAGCATTCTCACTATTAATTCTTCTACCGATAGAACCTCCTTAAGCAGCAAACTTGGCAATTTTATTCGCATTTCAGTTATTTTGAATCTATTTATTTATAGTAAAAATGTTAGAAAGAGGATGAATGTATAAATAGACGTATCATATCATCGACAAAAATGAATTTAAAAAATTCCGCATCCCCGGACCTTCCGATTGCGAAGCATGCACGTTAGCGCTAGACCACAGAACTCATTTAATGAACTACATTATTTGTATTATTAACAAAGCAAGTATTACACACGTGTTAAAGTTAAGCTACTATAAGTGATATTAGAATCTGCAGCTAATTCACAAGTAGGTAATACGTTTACTAATAAAGCTCTCTCACGTCTTGCATAACGACGTCTCCTTTCTTCTAAGCGTTGTTGCATTCGTTCATCACTTTATTGGCCTCGTGTTTCGATTGCACGCAGTCGTAAGTTTTCCAAACGCTGACTTCTTTGTTGTGTATTTATTTCAGCTATTCGCTGACTTGCTATTCGTTTATAATTTTCCGACTAATTCAAATACTCCCAAGATCAGTGTTGCGTGGAGTAGGGCCATGTGAAGGTCTCGAATGTGCACGTTTTTGTTCGTCGAATACTGCAGTGTTGCCACCGGTGACAACCATATATACTTTTGGTAGCGGATTAAAAAAAAAAGAACATTTTCACCAAATCGATACCTAACCCATTGGATCCATGGGGTAAAAATCTCCGTATGTACCAATTTAGGTGAAAATTCTTAGAGCAGTTTCCGAGATATACATCCACATATATACAACAATTGCTCGTTTAAGAGTATTAGATATTTGCTCTTGTAACGTCATTAGTCTTTTTCCCGCAACTTTTCATATTATAGTCTAATGAATGTTAGTGCTTTGTCATATTTGCATCTTTTTTATCCCAGTTTCCCATTTGTTTGCAGTTGTCTCACAGAATTTTTGACATCCAATTGTTGTCTGTGAGCTTACTATTATCCTTCTTAGAAATCTGTATTTGTGAATTAGGAGGAAGGAGTTATTGAAAGCTACCTCAGTTGCTGCACCATCTCTCAGTTGCTGGACAGATTTCACTGTGTAAACACCATGTCTAAAACTGACGATTCGATAGGTGAAAAATTGCGAGTATTTGTGGGGGAGTTTGGAGATAAACATTTCAGTACAGATGGCACCATTCTGTTTTGTAAGCTCCGTGAAATTACAATAGAAGCTAAAATATTATTTAATGTTTAACAACACTGCAGTAGAGCAAAAAATAAAAAGAATTTGGCTTGAAATGTTACATCAGAGAGCCGTCAATAACGCAAAACTTGTATATGGCAAGCACCGTCTATGACAAGCAAAACTTTAGATTTTAACAAGGATATACTCGTATGTGAAACAGGGGCGGGATTTTGGGAGGGACCCATAAAGAAAAAGTTTTCCTAATCGTACAATGTTATTATTTCACATTTTATAAGAACACCAATAGAACATTGGCATCGTTAATTTATTGTAATAATTAAGTACCATTATTCAAATTACAAATTATTTATTTTATTTATGATTTACACTTTTTCGATTATCTTTCTATTGTAAATGTCATCGAGGTAATTCTCCATTTCATAAGTGGTTCGGAATCTCGCTGGAGTGCGAGTATGCTAGAAACGGAGAAATATCGCAGCCCTATGCTCATGTTCCGATGTTGGAGTGGAAATCTATAAAAGAAAAAACTTACGAAGTATTTTTACATAAATTTTACTCATTCTTGTCGCTTTCAATGGCTGTACAGAATTTTTCTTTCGAAGAAAAAATCTTCCTTTTCTATTTCTATATCGTATTTTGGGAAGGGCAAGTTCCCCCTGGGCTCCACCCCCCCTTGGATATATCACTGACGTGCAATGATGATGTCTACTGATATTCTGCTGGAGAAAGTTAATAATCCACATTTCTGGAATTTTTGCAGAAATACACTTATCACATTTCCAATGCAACAACTCTTCGCAAGAACTAAGTAACTACCTGCTACGAAGATGTTTTAAATAGAGGACTATCCTACATCGCTGATACCAAGATCTGGGTTTTAATGGCGAGCCCTAAAACCTCTGGCACACAGGAAGCGGTCTGACGCGGCGGGCAGCGATCGCGTTGTCTGTCGCGGCGGTCGACGATGTGGCTACGTCACACACAGCGCGATATCTGAGTGAGCGATCTAGTGTTGGGATAGCTTTCCGCAGAGCAGGACTGCAGTAGTCTTTTGCACAGGTCGCAGTGTTTTGCAGATTTTTCTTGGAAAATGAGTAGTTCTGACGACGAGCAACTCCTGCTTCTTTTAGCACTACAGTGTACCAGAAGAAAAAAGAGACGATATTGGGTGCACCCAATTAATGAACAAAGCGAAGCCTCAGAGCCTATGCAAGCGCTGTTACAAACAGATGTCACCAATCAAAGACAATCAACGCTGCAATCCAAGTCCGCGAAAATTTTCCTGATTATTTTGTCAGTAAAACAGAACTTCAATACGTATTGTTTGTGATACTTCTTTTAAGATATCTAATAGTAAATTATAACAGCCTAACAAAATCATTTTGTGAAAAAAAATTGTGAAAACTGAAATAATATCGTGAAAGAAAAACTTACTAGTAATGTTTAGCTCTTCTGCGATAGCAATCCATGCTTCTGCCTTTTTCACCAAATTTTTGTAAAACTGGTGAGAAGTGTCCTACAAATACGCATACTTCCTCACTTTGACTATCAACAGTTCCGTTTCTTTTCCTATCTTGAACAAACCTCTCAACGAACTGATGTAGACCACCTGGATCGCGCGATAAATTTGTGAATTTGTACAACAGTACGGGCTGCTGCAGCGGTCAAGGCCGTGTCGCTGTGACAGAACGCCTTCTGTGTGACGGGGACGATGCAATGTTGCGTCATACAAACGATCGCTGTCCACCGGGTCAGACCGCGTCCTGTGTGCCGGAGGCTTAAAACCTCAATAAAGAAATAAAATTAAAAAATCTATGGGCGAAACCACTGACGCTGAAGGGAGATACATGGCAAACGTTGTTGGTGGCGTTTTAAGGGGAGACCGAGAAAGAGATAAATTTCTTATTTCCTGTGAAGCATTGGTCAGGACTAACCACTCAACAATTAATGTCACCTACGACAATGCATCAAAGTTGTTGTCCGAAGGAGCGAAAAGAGAAAATGTTTTACTTGTAGTCACTGATGCAGCACCCTATATGGTGAAAGCTGGCAAAGGTCTCCTGTTTCTCTACGCTGATGATACACGTAACTTGCATTGCATATGCAAAAAATAGTTTCGGAAGAAATACATGGAAATTATCCAGATGTGAACAATTTGATTTCAACAGTGAAAAAATATCTTAATTAAAACTATATTAATAGTGCAGAAATGGTTCCTTATGTGCCATTGCCCCCCAGCCTATTCTCACACGTGGATTAGTGCCGCAAACTACTACTGTACCCATTACAATGCTATCGAACATGTTAATGCATTCAACGAAGGCGAAGCTTCCTCCTAAAAACTGCCGAGACGCTATTTTCAAGTACCACACTGAAAGGATATTTCGCTTATATCGAGTCAAATTTCAGAATAATATCGATAACAATCATACAATTTCTAAAAATTGTTGTAAAACTCTGTGATGCTCTTCGACAGGTGAAAGTCAAAGTTGTGTGAAAATAAAAGATCATTTAAAAACTTTAAAATGTATTTACTATCAAACGTATTTGGTATTAGAATTCTTTCTGATCGTCTATCAAAGCGTGACATTTATTTTAATATGTGCGGAGTCGAAAGTTACCTCTGGATTGAGTAATTAAATAAATTCAAAATATAATAAAAATTAATAGTTACTTATTTATTAATTTTTATTGAATGTGCGAGATTTAAAAAAAATATATTTTCAGTATAACATTGATTTAAACAGCGCAGAGGTAAGATTTTGAAGACTTCGAAAATTTTTAAAGTCATATTTATCATAATATTTTCTTTTTTTTTTGTATCATAAACATCCAGGCCTTGTTTATTACTAATCTGATGTGATCTAACCGACTTGGTCCCGATACGACACTCAGCAGTGTGCGAGACAATTGCAACTTTAAGAGAGTATGGATGAGCGTTCTGTACTTTTACACAGTACTCTGTGTTTATTAATTGCCTACCTCCTATTTCACAGTGCTAGTCAAAGGATTGAAATTTGTGTGCAACATTTTAATTAGCCGGCGACGTTGACAAAAAAATTATTTAAACTCGTCACATACCCACAGCGAATTTAAACAAAACTTTCACACTCTTTCATTTATATGCAGATTGGAGCAGTAAATTAAATTTCAAAAAGGTGCAGTTACTCTTTCGTTATAAGTATAAATATTGCTAAAGATGTTTACGAAATTCCTGAACTCCATGAACATTTTCTTGTTGCTAACCGGTGGTCAACCCAAAATTAAGGTCTTTCTGATTTGTGTCACTCAGGGGGTGTCACTGTGAAGTATTTTGAGAGAGGTTTAGAAGGGTATCTAGTTGCATTATGTAGTAAACGACGTATAAAGATGAGATTCATATCGCAAACTGAAGGAATCGCTATGAATATACAGATATAATCCAGAGGTGCGCTAAACCTACAGATGCTGCAGGACCAGACGTCAAGCGCTACCACCATCCTCTCATCTCTTGCCGTAGCTCTTATACAACCCTCGCCACCGTAATTAAAACTGCAGAGGTTAGTAAGCACAGCCTGACGACGTAGCTCCTCGTTTGATGCACGGCCCGTATAAAAGTGTGAACGTTGTTATAATAACCCAACGTTGATGATGAATCTTCGCAGAAACACGAAAAAAAAACTGCAAAAAGGATTGCCCCTACATTCGTGTTACCTCACAAAAAAATATCTCAGAGGTTGTGCTTTTCATGTAGAAGAGAAAAAATTAATGCAAAAGAAATGACTGAGGGAAACTAGTTCATCCGCAATTTCATTTGCTTCAAAGGTGTTTATGAAAAACCGACTTTCATTAATTTGGACCGGTGTACCTCAGATTGCATGCCACTTTAAAATACGAATTTTACGAAAAGGAGTGATTTGTGGGAATAACGACTCCCAAGTCACGAGTAACGGAGAAGTAAAAGAAGAACTTCTATTCACCTTTGACCTTAAAAGAAATCTCAGTAACATTTCTACAAAATCTTTCTTGCAAATTGTGTGTTTCACATTACCTTTAACTTTGTTGTTTTCATCATACCTCTGGGGCACGTTACAGTTGCCAAGCGCACATAAAAATATTAATTCAAACGATTTAAACATGTTTGTATACTATACAGCAAATGACTTTAACGTATAGAAACGAAAATATATATAACTCTTTGAATTATCACTTTCAACAAACAGGTTAAGAAATAATGTTTCCTTCAAATATATGTTTCTTCCATTTTTAGTCCATGTTTAGTAAACATAATTTCTAAAGCAATATATTATTTTTACTATTTTACTTCGGATGTTTAGGTTCACTAATCTAGAACATTTTTTCCTGAGCTATTTATTGTTCATTCAATGCAATTTTATCGAATTAAGCTGTCATGTTCATATCTTCAGCAATACCATCTTTTTAGACTTTTACTTACAAACTACGGGGGTATGTCCAACTTCCTGTTCCCAGCTAAGAGATCATTCATTTCATTTCCTGCACACACGTTCATATCCCCAGTATTCATGTAAATCTAGGATTCTCTGTATTTATTTTCATTGTAACCACCACGTTAATTATAATAAGAGTTTTCAGAATTTCATAAAAACATTTAAATTGATTGCATTTCTTTAATGATCACTTTTCGTACGTTGTCTCATTCAATTGTTGTACTTTACTGGTCCATTCTTGTTAACGAACATTTATGATCTTTTATGAGCCATTATTACCTTTTTCATTCTTTTCTTTTATTTAATTTATTTCACACAACGATGTTCAGAAAATGTGGTTTGCTCTTCCATAACCAAACTTTGAGTGAGATAATTAGAAATCAATGTTGGGATTTCATCACAATGAAAGAATGTCTTTTTATTCGCACATTGGCGCCGTATAACTGTACCGATAGCATCTTTGACATTGCCAAAGATTTATATATTCTTCATTTTTATGTTTCAATTATATTCTCTTTTCCATCATTATCGTTCGGTAAACTTCACATTTATTTCCAGAACCCAGTGAACTCCATTATTCCTCATTCATCTGACTTTTTAATACTAAATGAGTTAATAAACATTTAATAAAATAATATACATGTACAATGAACAATAAAATAATGTACAAAGTAAATGTAGTAATCAAGTACAAAATGATTAGCGGTGTTTTAAAGTCATTTGATGATGACTTATATAACGTTCTCTTATCAGAACTGGTTTAAAATGAAGAAACACTCAAACTTTTTCATTTTACTGCATTACAAATCTTCTATATGATTTCCTTACGATAAGCGAGAATAGTCGAGACGATAGTCCAGTTCTTGGTAAACTTGTTGTAGCTCGTTTTGTGTTACTGAGTTCAGAGTAATACATTTAGTCCTCCAAACATGCATATTGTGTCATGCAGCATACAAGTTGTGCATTAAGGGAGCAATGTTACAAAACATAATACAGCGTGTGTGTAAGCAATGCGTAGAACGGCAATACATAGAGAAGAGACTAGGAAGATTTCAAAGACAGTTATTATTGCATTGGAGTGTTTTTTTATCAGAAATGTGTTTATGATGAGATCATGCGTAATTGCAATTGACATGTAGAACGATGAAATTGCGACACGTGAGACGTAGAACGTAAAAATATGAGTTCAGAATACTTAGGAAAGTGTGTGGTTACAGAAAGAAATTTATAGAAAATTGATGGTAAATTGGAGAATTACATGGGAATATGGGAGAGATAATTGGTTCACGTATATAATAGATGTAACCAAGTTCAAAGAAACATTAAGTCGTTCAAACCAAGTGCGCTTATGAAAGAATTTCTTATGATATTGCAAATTGGTCTGTTTATCTCACAACTAGATGAAAATGGCGACGAGTTGGGAACCGAATTTGGATCTATTTCACCAATCACAGGAATGTTCTTATTGAAACCACGCAATTTTGTTTTCTCGCTTTCACAGTTTTTTAAACGAAACATATATTTACTTTTGTACTTTCCAATTACACAGAGTGTGTAAGGGCAGTATTGTAATCGGTCGAAAAACATTTTTTGGAGATCTCTTTGGATCTTTGCGAATTGGGTCTAGGGGAGTATATTTTCAAATTTTAGCGATTATAGCCAATGTCGTATGTGTGTATGATAGTTTGTATGTATGTCAAGAATATTGTTCCCCCCATAACACACGAACAAATTGATATATCGAAACCAAAATTCAGATTTGATTTTGAATGCGTTGGGAATAGAAGCCTATTTCTGGACAGCTCATTCCGACTTCATTTGCACACCGCGCTCCACTTCCGGATATTTAATATTCAAAATTATGAAAATATGCATAGAAGCATTTTGATTGGTCAGTTACTTCTGCGTACAAATTGCTTAATCACATTCCTGTACGTCTCACCGTTTTTGTAATACAGCGGAAATTTATTACGCAAAAAAGGTTTATTATGTATTGTAACTAATTCAATCAGATTCGCGCGTGTTTCAGAAATGTTGATTTCCGTTTCCTTTATGGGGACGTTGTTTTGCCATGCAATAGAGCATGTCATTGCTAACCGAACATCCATCATGCAGAGGTTGGATAGAGGAGTCCCTTGGCCGGAGGGGGAATGGACACTCTCCCTGTTAAGCTTCAGGGTGAGTGCCACACATCTCTGTCGACGCTACGCGCAACACCACATCTATCTTTGCTAGCACTCGCTTCAATGCCTTCGTTTACATCCCCATCATCCTTCTAGCAATGTCCCTAGGACAACGAGCTCTCCCTTTCCATTTAACCTTACAAAGCAAAAACACCCTCATATTCCCTCGCTTTTTAAACGGTTTAATACGATCTCATTCTTAATACAGTTGTTCCTCCCCTTACAGCGATATACATGTTCACGGAAACTTGTCAAATAAAATTTATAGAGAATGATGCGCATAAAATGGCGTTCATTTTACCGAACCCTCTTAGATTCAAGTGCTACATCATGAAACATAGAGGGGAGAACACTTGCATATTTTTCATTCAAGGTGATCATGAGATTAGTTGTTCAAAACATTAAAAACACTACTTGTTAGAATATTATTACGTGGTCACACCAAATAATTTTGGATTATTGTATTAAAATTATACTGGTGTCAAGAACAATTCATGCTTCGGTCAGTTTATAGTGATTCTCTTATCATTGATTCAGGTTACTAATTCCACACCTCCACCAAACACTGTTAACATTTTTATGAAACAATTATTAAATTATTAAGAAGAAAAATCAGAATCTCTAGATTATAATTCTAGAACAATGCAAATTTTCTGATGATTGTCTCATCCGTATCTCTTGAAGAAAATTTAATATTTTATTAACAACCAGGAATTCAAAATGTCGAGAACAGTAACTTTTATGTGAACTTCTATGTTCTGAAGAATATTTTTAGAGAATTGACTGGGACCAATAGATCAATCACAAGAAATGAAGAGAAAAGGTTTGACAGTACTGCAACGAGCGCAGACTCCGTGGGGCATGAGGCGGGGTCTCGAAACCTCCCTAATATCGATTTGGCGGGGGAGGGGGAGCTAAGCCCCCTCAAAACTAGTGATCAAAAAGTGTGAGTATACTTTAACTTCAAACTGTTTCATTCATTTAGAAACAAGAGACGTAATGATTCTGAATGGTTTCACTGGTCACAATAATATATAGCAAACAGAAAGTAAAATTTTTGGAAGAGAGGGCGTGTAAAGGACCAAAATACGTGTTAAGGATCTTTGGGAATAAATTATTAGGAACTTTTGGATACAAGAGTGAAATGACGGTAACAATAACGATACAATGCTCTCTAATGACAACTTCATGGACAGCTTAAATTTTAGTTAAGTTTCAGTAACAGTAATGAATAAATAAAAGTAACAGAAATAATAAGTTAACATTCAACAGAAACGAATCACAGACACAAAAATGTTTGGCTAGCATTCAAATAAGAAGAATGAATAATTGTTACCATTACATATCATGTACATGATTGAAACTTCCTTGTTATGCCATGGTATCACATTTATTAGTCCCCGGTTACGCTTTCGACGATATGGCCGTCATGGCTGTCATGATAGATGTGACAAGTTGTCAGAAAAAAAAATCGGTAATCAGAACATATTCGTAAGTAGTTCGTACCCCAGGTTGGGAATCACTGATCCAAAGAAATAGAATTTGATTTGATAAGAAAATGTAATTTCATGTATGTGAGTGACGAATTATAGACAGAAGGTATAAGTAGTTGAAACATGTTATCGAACGTAGTTAGGATTTCTCTAGCTTTGCAATATTAGGAATATTTTTGAATAAATAATTATTCTTAAAATTTTCTCATCTTTTATTCGTGGATTAATGATATGTAATTCTTGGAATGAATTATGGCATAGTTCTCTAAACCGTTTCCTTCTAGGACATGCTACATAGAAACTAAGGTGGTAGGATTAGCAAGTAGGATCTTGGTAGTGGGAGCTAAGCACATAGTTGTTCTTAGACTGTTACAAAATGTTGCAGTATATGAATGATATTACTATATTTATGTCATAGTTTTCGGCCAAAAACTTAATTTTTTTTTATAACTCAAGCAAGCTCAAAATTTTTCAATCTACGAATACTTATATATTTTACGAATGCTGAAAATACCTAGCTATTTCTTTTAGCCCCTTACATATCTCCGTATCACCAGGTGTTGCAAGTGGCTGGCAGACGATTGTCAACGATGACCACAGACGGTTGTGATGACGCCAGATGGATGAAAATTCTGTGGGTGGGGATTATATAACAAACCTGACGACACTTAGCTGCGCATAACTGCTTACATGTGTGCACTTGCTACAATTACCCAGCGCCATGTCACATCGGATTATGTCATGATCATGTCAGATGTTAAGATTGAATTTATTTCCCAATATGCCAACGTTCGGCAGCGCTGATATTAATAGGACATCCCTCTAATAGGTCTTAAAAGAAGAAAACAATACACAATAAAAATCATTGTAATACGTAACTCCTTCATATGCTACATAGTGATTTCGATCAGATTTTACCAAATACTGACCACATACATTCCTGCAGGTCTGTCAGTTACGTCTGAACAGTACTTACGGACAGGAACGGACGGCGACCGGAAAGCGATGAGAGATTGGCCAGACAGATACGGCTAAACCATGGTTACTACCGAAGAACGATCGGAAAGACGTTCGAACGACCGACCGCCTGGACTGACGCCAGCGCCACAAGAGCGACCATCAGTCAGTCTCTTTGTATTGAGCGTCATGTTTGTGAAACTCACGAGTGTTAAAAGTTCGAAAATTTCAAGTGAATAATTAGTGCTTAGAAGAATGCATTGGTTTACTTGGAAGTGCAATGTTTGTGGAAAGTGAAATATCATGATGAACACGTTGGGGTGAACAAAGGCGCCTACAAGTAATAGATGAAAATATGGAAATTGATGGAGCTCATGTGTACAAAATTGGCATTAATAAAGACATTTAATCACCGTAAGGAATTGTGAAGGAGTCAATGAATACGGACATTTCTGCAGGTAATGTTCATGGCGCAAAACCATAGTTATATAATTTACTTAATTTATTGAACTAAGAAGAAAACACAAAAATCGTGTAAATTAGAAAAAAAAACTGAAAACGACAAGGTAGCGTAATTAAGTAATAAATGAAATTTTAAGAAGATAGAAAATCGTATTTTTACTGTATTCAATAATACACAATTTAATTTTTACTGGAAAAAAATACTATTTAGTTACTGCGTACTATTGTTAAATTTTCGAGGACATATTTAAATTACAGTATGAATAATATTTTAAAATAATAATAAAACAAGTTTTTAATTTATGAAATAATTTTACGAATATCAAATGGTCATAAATGTGTATTTTGCAAATAATTACGCGAGCATCTTCATCAATGAGGTATATGATCACGCGTCAAGTACGTGCCGACCAAGGTAACTGATTGTGTATGGAGTAGACAGTTCAACAATAATACGGGTATAACTTACCCGCTGACTTTCAGAAAAATATCGTTTGAACTTTCATCACTTGAAAACTACGAATTGTTATTTTCGCGGTTGTATTTCTTTGCGTATACCAGGTTTTCTTACTCATATAGGTTTAATAAATATTCCAAATCTGAAAAATAGCTGGGTCACGCTAGATTTTGCTCATAAGTACAATTACATTAACTTGGAAAGTACTAAGAATTTGATTCTTTATAAAATTAAGTTTTCAATGATAAGTAAAATATATTTTGAATTCCGGAAACAGTTGTCAATGCGCGTAACTACTTCAAGTATTTATATACACCGGTGTAATTTGCAGGTCTTCCGGAACGTGTTCGACCGGCTTAGGCTAACGGATAAATCCCAAAAGTCAAGCGCAAATCGCTAGCAATAGCAACGAAATCTTCTTGAAGCTAATATTAATTAGATTTATTTGTCTAATATTGTAATATTAGCAATATATAATCCGTTAGTAATATTAGAAATAATATCAAATTTAATTATTATCAATAAATTATAAACCGTTTAGTATTTTTATAACTATTAAGAGTGCTGCAGCTCAAAATTGTGTGTCCGAACCGTGAGGGTCCACGAATGGTACCAATTTGCATTATGACAATCCACACTTCTGTTTCTTCTGCAACGATCAATTACAGTGTGCATTACAGTCTACACGTGTGCAATCTGCTTACCATTATCTCATTTGTCGAATTGTGGAAAATGACCCTGGTACTTATTTTAAACATTCATTGATTTCCGGCAGAAAATTTTTGATCAGATTATTTCTGTGAACCCGTTGTTAGCTAATGCATAGTATTATAGCGTCTCTAATATTGAAGAAACTAGTATCGGTCATGTGTCGTTTTATTTTATTTTCGGTCAATTAGTAAGTACTCTCAATGAGTATTCAGAAAAGTTATGTCCCACTGTAACTGTCTTACTAACCCACGACATTTTGAAATGTATCCCCAAATAAAAAATAATATCTAAGTTACATAAATAAATATAAACTGATGATGTACTGATTTGAATAGTTCATATGCTTCCCACAATATTAGTGTAATTACACCTTGAATACTCGATGAATAACTACTTTCTATGTAAAATTGAAATATCAGAAATGTATTTGGAAAATATACTAATTTCCTTCATTCGCGAGGTGTTAAAATCTACTTTACCAAAATCTCTAAAAATGGCCTCTTAAAAGGCTCGCGAAAATATTCTTCTCTGGAATTAGGGTCAGTGACATATAATTTTAAGAAACGGTGTATGTAATATTTAATAAGGAATGATATAGAAAAAATGTACGTTTCTAGAACAATTTAGTAACTTCAAACCATTATTGTGACTTGTGGGTTCTAAATCATATGAATAATAACCTTCTCCTTCTTATAAGCTCACTCCATTATTTACTGTTTGTATCCNTGTGGGTTCTAAATCATATGAATAATAACCTTCTCCTTCTTATAAGCTCACTCCATTATTTACTGTTTGTATCCTAAGGGCAAGGTACGATAAGCTGCTAATTATCTAGTTTTCTCCTGCTGGGAGAGTTCGGAAATATCCTCTGTCAAACTTGGAGCTCTATCATTGTGTTGAGGCCTAGGGCCAATTCGGAGCTGTTTTACACACACACACAGTTGCAAACTTTGTAGAAGGGTTATAAATCGAAGGTTATAACATCCTACCGGCATCTAACGTTATCTGTCATCAGTAAACTGGAAGCAACTCAGGTTAGGCACAAAGGCGTGGTGTTTCCTCCACTCAACTTGAAACGCTGTTCGAGTGCAGAGCAAGAACGGGATAAGTTGCTAAAGAACTTAGAAGCTTTTCAAGTCGAAGTTGTTTCTTCTACATCTACATCCTCCCATTATTTTGCTGCGACAGTTCTTTACAGAACTCAGTGAAACTGTGCCTATTAGAAGAATATCTTTGAACTCGTCTCCTTTTCGGATTTCAAAATCTTGCCAGGTGAAGCCCAAAATGAAGTAGTCTTTCTGTAACATGAAGAACAAATGTCTCAGAAACTTCGAGGTCCAACAGAGCAAGTTTCGTGAAAATATATTAACAGTTACACAGATTAAAACTCTATACTTATAAGGAGATTACATCTTGACTATTCTAATTAATGTAAAATATAACCTGTAAGTAGTCCTTATAATTAAAATAATATGTTCTTCTACTTATGTAAAATTTACTTCATTTTAAATATATTATTTACATTTGCGTAAGCGTATGTAAGTTGATCAAAGAAAATTCCTTAACTTTTCTACGTCTATACTAATATATAAATGAGTATCGCGATAACGTGTCTTTCTGTTTGCTACTTGATCACGACCAAACCACTCAACCGATTATGATGAAATTTGGAAAGGAGGTTTAAATGTCGAGGATGAACATAAGCTAACTTTTATTTTTGAAATGTGTTATAAGAAAAATAGAATTTGTTTTGGGAACAAATATTGATAAAATCGGGAAAAAAGTATATTCGTTTATGTTGCCTAAAAGGTTAAAGATAGGTGACAATTATGAATGACAAAATTGTTTGCCTCAAAGTGTTCTACACAAAAGTCCGCGACAGCATGTATCTATCTACAAAAATTTACCTACATTATGGATAAAACGTTATAGAAATAGAATTTTTTTGTTGGGCTTTACAGCTCGTCGACATCGAGGTCATTAGAACCCATAAAACTTGTACTTGAGGGAAAATGTAGTTACGCACCAGGGAGAGCCAACATGACTCTCCGCGGGTGTGGGACTCGCCGAATGACTTAACCATACCCACTAAAAACCCTCTTGAATTACAACTCAAAACTCAAATATCAACATATCTCAAAACATTACATCTATTTGGGGGGGGGAGGAAGAAAGAGGAAAATTAAAGATACCCTAGCGTCGCGATCGAAAAGAACAAGAGGTGACCAAGGAAGGTCAGGAAAGAGAAAGGAAGGAGACAGGCACAAGTAAGTGGAAGTAATGCCAGACTCAGCTCGGGGTCCCGTACTTGCCAAACACGTACTTCCTAGATGTAAGTCCCCTGGGGGGTATAGAAATAGAAGTGTTGAAATGCTTCACTATAAGAGAGTAATCAGCCCCCTCCGTGGATACGGTGTCAGCGTTATCGCTCGTCACCAAGTCATCCCGGGTTCAATTCCCAGGTGGGACAAGATAAAATTTGTAGCTTTTCATTTCCATTTTATATAACTGTGATGTATGAAAAGTTGACCCTCTGCGACTAACAACCGCAGTTGTAAATCTCGGATACAGCAATCTGAATCCTATCTAGAAGCTGTTCTTCCGATTTCGGTAAAATTCCCGATATGTCTAGTGAGTAAACTCACACAAAAACTAAGCATTACTGGCACTCGTCATTCGTGGTCCGAGATAGATACATTAAGAGAGTAATCTAAGAAGGAAAAAATCAATTATCATCAAAATTAATGGATAGTTTGTTTTGTGCATTGAAGAAAGTCATAAAACGTCTTTACATTATAAATTTTCGACGAATAGTTTAGGTTGTACAATAATATTTATGAAATAGTGCAGCCGCGTCACGCTTCGGAAGTGAAAATTCGACAGGCGCGACTCCCGCGAGACGGTGCAGTGTATCGTCAAGTTTTGTATTAAATTTCTGTTCTTATGAATTTGAAAAACTAGGATGATGCACATGTTTTTTTAACCAGTAAGTAAAAGTATTTTGATCTTACAATATAAACAGATTTAATTTTTTTTCTGAGTAAGGGAAGATTAGAGTAAAAGAAAAATTCCAGGCAACTCCGGGTAATCTGCTAATTGTTACATATTGCTATAAACATGAGATAAAAACTTTTCTCGTTAATAGTCATCTAGTCAATATATTAACACTATTAATATTGTTTCCTTCTTACTCTTTTGTTAAGTAATGTTTTCCATTATCTTATATCCTCGATTGCATGACAGAGGTGAACTTATGGTTTCTGCGTGGTCGCACTCGCACGAAAACAAAACATATACTTTTTCACCCAGACAGATTGTTGTAATTAAGCACTATATTAACGTACTGATTTAAAACGTAAAAAAAAGAAAGATGACTAAAATTTGGATTTTATATAGTAAATAAATAAAGTAATATTTGTCAAAATAATCATTTTGGTGTATTAAATATTTTACAGTTCAGTCAAGTCTACTTGTTTGTATTCCCCGTGTAGCATAATTTGATGCAAGTAGTCATTAAAACAATTACTTCAATCCAGCCAGCGACAAAGATAAGTACGGCTGGTACACCGACGCCTAGAAATTGTCTTTCCACTCGTTCTCTATGCCTACATTAACTTACTTTCTCTATGCCTACATAAGTTTTTAAAGTTTTAATCAGTTTCATGTGTATGTTTGTGACTTCGATTCAAATATTGTGACTGATTTTTTAACTCAACCGATTCTCAAGAAATTTCGCACACAGATTGAATTCTTATCACAATAGAGTATACTTAAGATTGTTCTAAATTCAATAAAGGAGACAAACCAAGATGCAGATTACCGTTTATATACAACTTCCTTGTTATGGGTATTAAATCAAAGAATTCAAAAAGTAGAATCACTACAGTATTCATGACCGTCTAGAAGACATTAGTGCTAGAATATGGTGAACAACGCGACTTCTTTTCAAATTCAGAATGAGGACGATCCAAGATCACGCACTACCCTGTTTAGAGTTGCGTATTGATGAGCTGGATGGTGGAAATTGACAGGAAATAATCCTTCCAATAATAATTGGAACGGATGAGAAAGTTTTTAAATCACAACTACCATAAACTTCAAAATGACATAAAAGTAAACAATGTATTAAATTATTTTATTTAAAAAATAAAATTAAAAAAACTTTTATAGTAAAATAAAGAAGAAAATAATTATGGACTTTTATTTAAGCAGGATGTTGGGCAGATTATATTAATGAACGGCGTGAAAAGTGTAATAGTAGCAATGTAGGTAACAGTACCATTGCTGACCTCTTCACGAGAATGTTCATGTACTCAAACATGTAACTTTTTTTAATGAGTAGGTTTTATTTTCGGGGTTTCGATGGTTGGATTGTTGGTAAGACGCACAAGATATATCAATATTTGAATTTTTGCTTTAAATTTTACTATTCGTTCTATTTATACTATTTTATATAGCAGTATTTGTTTGATTGTTAGTATAGAGAATTAAAAGGAATGTTTTCAATGAATGTAAGATAGTTGAATGGTCTCTACTTTATACTTCATGGAATAAAAATTACTCATTGTTAGAAAGTTTTAAAAACATATTGTAATGTTTTCAACATTAATTTAAACTGAGAAGGTTTTATGTTACAGCATTATTGAACTGTTTTATGGTTTTGTGTTATGATTACCGATGTGTTTTGTTTAAATATGTATTTTCGTCATAATATCAAGGAAAAAATGCCACTCAACTCCCAATAGTAATAAGTATCCATAGTTCCCGGTTTTCAGAACGACCAATATGTATATACGAATAGGAATAACCGAGAATAAAAATACACTGAAATATGACGAGCAACATTATCAAAATTCGAAAGTAAACAAATACGAAAATAAATGCGTATTATTTTAATCAAAATTAAATATATTAATTACAAATAATAATTGAAAATACATTTTTCTATCATATACACTAATTATACATTAATTTGACTTGAATTGTCATCTTATTATTGCATCAGCGAATGTAAGCATGTTTATATCTTTATTTTATATATACACCTACGTTGAATAAAAGTAAGATTTTGTTTTTCTCAGACTAAAAATTAATGTTATTCTTAGTTATTCCTAAATTAATTTAAATGTGTCTTATAGTTACTTTTTATCGGTGTATTATTCAGGAAATTATGGTTTTGAAAATTAGCCTAATATATTGAAGTAAATTTCCATGCAGACGCCAGATATCAACATGTTGACTGCAAAGAAATTTACTCTTGAAACGGGCTCATTTATTTTTTGTCGTCATACAATTATATTTTATTCGTTTAACTGACCTATAACTGGATTTTGGTCAGTATTCCTAGAAGTATAAATTGTATCTTCTTTTGTAAATGTGATGCTGGAAATAAATTTATTATTATTATTATTATTAGTTATAGGTAGTCTAGACCAAGAACTAAGTATAGACGGTGTTTCAGCTTTACGTGGACGTGCTTTAAAAGTTCCAGAATTGAGTGAGCCCCTAACAATTTTTCGGAAATAAGGATTTAAATAAATGAGAATAACATAAATCTCATTAGAGTTCTCATCGTACAGACGTAACGAATCTAAGCATTATATTCACAGTTCTGATTAGTTCAAATTACGAGTTTGATCTCATATCTAACATTTTTGGTGGGGGCGTAGGTTGAGAGGGTAAGGGGATATCTTCAAAAGACGAGCAAGCATTATACGGTAAGGAGCAGATTGGCTACAAGCACCTCCGTGTCTGTTGCGGGCTTTTCCTCTATCCGCGAGGCAGAGCAACTTGATGAAGTCGGCAAAATTTGGTACCACCGTCCCACTTTCTTCGTATACCTTCATCATACGTACCATATTCCCCAGTTTCAGAGTGTTCATGCGTGTCCCGTTTAGTATCTCCATTGGTGTTTCAGATGCCGTTTGTTTTCCGTTATTTTAGTTAAGTATTGTTAAGTCCATTGTTTTGTTAAGTATTAAACATTTCGTTGTTAGAAATCACAGTTGTCTTCGTTGCTTGTTCCCTCTTGGTACTGAACCTCGTTTCATCTCATCCACAGCGTTTCGGTTGAGAAGACACAGCTTCACGAACGGGCAGATGTCTGGGAAGTTGCCGGGCACGTGAGCCACGCGAGAAGGAACGTCTCACTTCCACAGAACTTTTCACCTCCACCTCTCGATCCCTTTTCCAACCCCACCTCTGGCCACCCTCTTCCCACACTTGCTGCCCCCGCGTTCACTCGCAACCCTTAAGCGGGCGTCGCGTCGCACCGCGTGCCACGACGAGTATTCCGTTTGGGCGGAGCGAAAGGTGGAGAAGAGCTTAGCGATAATGCACTTTTGGTAAACAGTATCGCTGCTACATGCGGAGAGCGTAGGCTCGGCTCTTAAGCCGATTTCCAACTCCTGTGCTTCGCGCGGCGCCGCGAGCAGCCTTCGCTGCACCACCGCCATGGAGGCGCGAGGGGTCTTTGCGCTGCCGTCGTGTCTTTAGTCCGGCTACTCAAGTGAATCACTATCGCATTCTCAAGTTTTCAATTTTCTCTTCGTTAGCGCAAAGAGAAGAAAAGTGGAATGAACATTTGACTCGCCAAGTTTCTTCATTGATTCAAATGTCTTGGTTGGCTTCTGTAATCATCATATGAATTCTTCAAGCGCGGGAATTAAATAAAATCATTTTGATCACCAATTGGTTTACGATCGCCAGTTTGTATTCTCAGTTTCTCAGGGACTGGGAAGTGAGGTTAGGCAGTGAAAAGTGACGATTAAATTGAAAGCTATACTGAAACTGAAAGAAACAGAATATTAACGTCTTAGTTAGATCCAATATGTACGTGATAAATACCCCCCTAAAATGGAAAATTTTTATTGATATTTATTTAAGAAAATTAAGACTACTGCCATAATATGTACTACATTTTTGCTCTTCAAATGTGACAATCTATGGAGGTGATATTTTACAAGTTTTACCTCAAATCAACAAGAACACTAAATGCACCAATAGTTCGCACAAATCACCCATAATGAATTGACATATATTTGGAAATTATATATATATATA
>NNCF01143110.1:90725-132648 GCA_002313205.1 Laupala kohalensis
AAGTGTGTGAGCTATGAATAAACTGAACAACTAGCCGACAATACATTTGGTGTAATATAAAATGGATTTATAGTGTATAAATACGTGATGCTCTTAATTCAAAATGTATGACGTTTTTTGGTCTTCTCCTGCACCACGCATTGTTTATAAACTACTTAGCGTATACTATCATTAATGTGTCAAAAACTAAAACATTCAAGAGGATTAATTTGAAATTTTATGAATTGTCTTGCCAACTGCGTCTGATCCTTCCCTCTTGTCATGGATTCCGTAAATTACTGTCTCTTTCAAAGAGCAATGTGGTTTTTGTATACGGATTACGCGATAACTACAAATACAAGATCCATTGGTTGGAAATTTATTGAGAAGATCAAGAATACGAGGAAATAAACAAATTTGTCCTTTGATATGTAAAATAGTTTCAATTCGATTCGGTTTCCTGTATCTTCATAGTCATTTACAATGTCTTTTTATCCCGAACAGAACAGTTCCTGTCTGTGTATCCTCGCGACTGCAAAGAGTTGAGTTCAAAGCAATTGCAAATGCAAATATCAAAAATCGAATAATCATAGCTTTGACTCATTCGTCAATAGTCTCACAGTACTGTTCCCACATATGAGTCATCCCGAATGAAAAATAAAATAATGAATACGCAGACAATTTTAGGCAACCCCTCTTTAAATTCTACATCACAAAGACCATTATTGAAATGAACGCAGGCTGGGACTTACATTTGTAACGCCAAATGGGACCCGAGCTCAAACTCTATGAAAGTGGTAAAACTGAAAATGACTGTGTACCCGTTTCTGCAGAAGCTCATGAAGGGTGTGAGTGGATGCGTGAAGCAACTGGCTTTGCGAGCGAGAATGGCTTGAGAGGGCGAAAGGACAGGGCGGGGGAATGGGAGTGGAGAGAGAGAGAGGGACGTCGGAATCGGCGCGTTGCAGGCGTCCGAATCTGGGAGCTTGAGTTTTCCGGCGATGAGACGGGACAGGGCCACCGCGCCTGCGGCCAAGACAATAGTCGCATTCACGGTCCAGCGACCAATCTGCAGCGTCCCGGCCGCCTATTGTTCTTGCTCCGACCGACCGGCAGCGCACCAGCGGACAGTGGCGTGGGCGGCGACGGCGCGGAGACGTGGAGTAAGACGAGTCGTTGCTCCACCGCCATCGAATCCTCCAGGGGTCTTCGGGTCAGTTATCGACTATTGACAGAGCTGGCTTGGAGGGCGGACACAATCTGGTGGCGTCTCAATGTCACTGCATCAGCCGCCTTCGTCGCCGCCCAAGTCGTCAGCATTGTTGACAGCTTGGCGCGGGTCGCGAGACGCAGATTAATCGGGAGCGCCCGTCTGCCGACCGGCTGTGCACAGACCGTGGAGTAGGAAAGGAGGAAGGCGCGAACGAGGGAGGGAGGAAAGTGGCACAGGGGTTGTGGAGGCGGAGGCCAAGACGAAGGCCGCCGTTGACAATTTCTCGAGGAATCAACCACAAACATCTTCCCCACAACAGGCTGTCGGATGATAGAGCCGGACGCTCCAGGGAGAGCTGAAATATTTGACCAATCAGGAGAATGGAACAGGTTTTTTTGTCGTTTTATTGGACGTTTCTGAAAGAGGATTAAGTGCAAAGAAGTATTGTACTCCCGACAGATGAATGGTTTCCGGAACGTCAATACAGCAAATATATATAGTATGCCGAGTTATTCTTCAAAAACATCCACTTCGAGAAATGGAGTCTAAAAGAAATAGAATGCGACCTTCCTTGATATCAAACAGTTTTATTTCAAAATCGAAATGAGAAAGACGATGTTCTTGAATTGCTTTTCTCGGTTCACCAATGGATGGCAGGACTTAAAAGATAGCATACATTGCTATATTTCTTCCATCACAATAGATTATTCTTTTGCGTAAAGTGAGTTATGATTGAATAACATTGTCAGAGATATCTGTATTTAAAACCCTCTTACGGATATACGGATATAAACTTATCTGACTAGTCAAATCAAATGTTCATGTTTGCAACAAATTTTTATGACCTTCTTCTCGAAGAGAAAAGTATCATTTTCCTGTGTATATAAATATTACACTATATAAAAATACTCTAAAGAAATGTACACTATATAAATAATTGATCTTTCAATAAATACAAATATATAAATTACAACTTGAATTACCCAGTTGCCTCGGGGAAGTTCAACTTATCTTGTTTTAATGAACGTTATGACTCAAAGAACAGACTAAGTGTAAGAGTGAAAATGACACAAGATGAATCGATCACCGCTTGATGCGTTACTTTCAACTCCAATTTATTGACGCAAAGAATCAGATGTTCCACGCACAGTCATTATGATGACATTCTCTTGAAGTGATGACAGTCAAAATGGAAAATAAAGAATTGTTATTTGAATTGAACCCTTGACAGTTATGACACCTAAATAAATCTTAATTATAAATTTAATATACTTATGTATTTTATAGTGTTTGTTTATTTAAGATCGAATTATCAGTTTATCTCAAGACAAACTCCACCGGTATGTATTTCGTCGTAAGCCTCGGAATATAATATATAATCTAATATAATCTAATGTATACCGTATGTTTTAAAGATATTTCACCTGGGTTCAATTTTCTGGAAGAAGAAAATTTCTTAGAAAATAGAAATTATAATATGGTGTTCATGGAATATTTTTCATATTTGAAGTTTGTTCCAGGCCTAAGTTTTTTTTCAATTATTACTACTTGTTTTATATTCCATTTATTATTATAAGATTATACGAAAAAGAGAAATGAGAATATTAGATATATTAACTTTCTTTTTACTTTAAAATCGTAATTATTTTATAATTCATTTTCTTTTCTTTATCCTCCAGTTTGCGCAATGCTTGCCCTTGGACGAGGCCACAATTGTACAATTGATAACACAGTTTTTAAGTATGAAAAAAAGTAGCTTTCTCAAAAGATGTACTAAGAGATCAAACTCCGGATATTATTATTATTATTTGTTTAAGTATAGCAAAATTGTAGTTCATTTATACGTCGTGATTTTCATTTCATATTGAGTAAATAAACTGTATATGATTGTAAATAAAATCAGTGAGTTCACTTCCATATTTTGTGTGAACAATGTAATTAGTAGAAAGGATTTAAAATATATAACTAGCTCAGCACCCGCGTCTTTGCTCACATGAATTTTGTAATATGTCTGCAACATTATTCTCACATCATCATTGATATCTAGAGAGACTTATCCCATTAATGCTGGCGGTTTGGTAGGATTGGTGTGTATCCTCAACCCTTTTTTATTACTGACATAATTAAGAAAAAGTTTTGTATTTTCCTATAACATTTTAAAAACTAATTCTGAGAAAAAGAATAGGAATTCTAAATTAATTGAATTTTGAAATAAGTTGTATTATCACATTTTTCGGAACATCTCTATCCATCAGCGTCTACGACTTTTCTACCATTCTGTCAATTTCTCGCAAAAAGTACTGCGTATCTCGTGAAAGAATGCGCGCGAATGAGTGATGTGACAGTACTTGTGGTTATGAGTCTTTGTGACGTCACACACTCCACCGCTCTACCAACCAATTACGTTCGCTTGAAATATCATCAAAAGCATTCTCCTGCGCTCGCGTGTTCAACAAGGGAAGTAGTGGTAGACAGCAAGTTAATGGGTGGAGTAAAGTTTGATCCATTGTGAGGAAACACTAAAAACTGTACATTTAAATTATAAATCGCGTGTTTTGACTGAACCGTTAATAAAGGATTTAGAATGTACAAAGGATAAATTAAGTATGAAGTTTAAATATTCTCAAACGAATAGAGTCACGATGCCGCGTAAGAATTGTAAGTACTCATCAGTTACCTCGTTTTGCTGAGAAAATCTATCAAGGAGAATACCACATGACTGTGAAAAATAATTTAAATCAAGTGTTATTTTCACAATACGTATTTGTTCCAAAATATTAAATATTAATTATCCACTAATTATCTCTAAAATTTCATACCAGTCTGATTTGAACACATGTGGAATTTACATATAATGTTAATATTGTTTTGAATAATTGTGATCAATAGTTCTTTGTAGGATCTTCATTAGAACATTTCTGAAACAATATCTAATTATTTATAATATGGCAAGAGTAAGTGTATGGTAATTCTGAGCATATGAATATCCTCAGCGAAACTCGAATTTGTTGTGTATGATGGCCTAATAACTGAGTGGTTGTAATTTTCAGGGTCAGAAATGAAAACCCATAACTACATACTACGGATTAACAGTGGCTGCAATGGTCCATGAAGTTTCATTTCCGTCTAGGATAATAGTGTGTTACGTATTTAACGCATTTTGGCGCAGTTCAGGAGTGATCACGATGTATACTGTGATCAGAAATATGCAGAATACGTTTAAAAGGGATTTTGAATTACATTTTTCAGAAAACGTTTTTCATTCTTTTATTCAACTTACCTTTACATTTACTTATCATAGAAATAGAAAATTTCAATAAGTTCTACATTTAGTTTAGCAAAACTACAGTTTCCCAGCTCGTACCGATGTTAATAAACACCTTCCGTGGAAAATGGGATTTTCTAATTAACTCAGATGATTCAGATACTGTCCACTTCCCGAAATCCGTTGAAGAGAGGTCCGAATTATCAAGGTATGTAGGTGTGAATTATACTAAACCCCATGAAATATGTGTTTGAAAAAAAAATCAGTTCTTCTCTCTACGACTTTCTTGTCGATGTTGAATTATCATTTTTATTGCAACAAATTTGAATGTTATCCATCGCCTTGACCTGTTTGAGCATTTACAACAGGAGTATAGCACAAGTTCCGTGTCGGACGTTCTGCTTCAACGTCCGTCTTCAGGTTTCCGATAGCAACAGCTTTCGAACCAGGGCACTTTGGTTGCAATACAAGTAGCAATTCGCTAAGCGTGAAGCGAGCACATGGATATATCGCGTGTGTTAGTGAATCACGCTGTCCGATTAAAGTAGCGAACAAGCAGTCCGTTTAAATTGCCAAATTGCAAGAGGAATACTCGAAAAAGATTTTGCTGTTTCGAAATAAACTTCTCGAAAATATGATTCTATTTCACTAAAAAAAATAGAAATAACATTCTTAATTTTTATTCAGCGATTACTTCTTGATAAAATATTTGAACGAAGAGCATGCATTCACTGTCTTGCATGCTCTTCGTCCAAATATTTTATCGCTTGAGTTATTTTATCGTCAAGCGTATGGTAACTTATTGCTACGAGAGTATCCTCGTATCTTCATTTACCCTTTCTCACCTCTTAAAGCTACCAAGTAAAGGAAGATAACTCTTGTCATGGGTTTTTTGAAAACAACTCATACCCATTTCCTACACGTTAAAACAGGAAGTTGGTACTTCTTGATGAAGCTTTACAAATTTGCTATAAAAATGGGATAAAGACCACTGTCTACATGATATTCCCCCTCCACCCCCAAATTATTATTATTATTTATTTGACTTTGAAAACGAGAGGAAAAATTAATCTACTACGCATTTGACTCCAACTTCAGCCCCCATTTCAGTACTTATCACAGAGTTTGTTTAGGAGGAGGGTAACATGCAAAATAATTTTTAAAAAACGATATTTGTGTCGAATCCCTAGATTTTAGGTCCGATGAAATGAGTATTGTCAGTTTCGAAGTCGTTTAAATACGAGTTCTGTCCCCATTTGCGTAAATCATCTATATAATCATATGTGGAATACGTCCACCTGGTGAGTTGGTGACGGTGCTGTCTTGAATTGTATAATCATTTCTTAATCCAGGACAACTCCGCGTCAACTTCAAGCAAAAAGAAACACTCGTGGCCATGAAGTTGGATTGAAATAAATATGAAATTTTATTTTTAAACTTATCGCTTGAGTTTTCAAGGAGGTGTTTACAAAAACCATTAAAACCCATGAAGATTGACAAGTATCAAGGTTTTAAAGGTTAATGACGAAATGAGAAGTGATTGATTTATGTTTTGGATGTACGAAAATGAGTCTCTCTTTTTTTTTTACTTTTATGAATATCTCTTTTCATTTCATTATGTCTGATGTACTTCGTTTGAAATAGAAGTAGAGATACAAAAATTTTCAACTTTTGCCCCTTCCACCGTAAATCGAAGTCTCCAACATCGTCACATTCCGAGCGGCCTAAGGCGCAGCAACCAAGTGGTCGTATAGCGTGGAGAAGAATCAAGTGCGTTTCAAGAGATTTTCGGATTAAGTGAACCCAAGGGGATCGTGCGCCTGAGGGCCCCGCCATGGTCATGGAGTGAGGCAAAGGAAGCGATGTGCCTTCGGAAGCGATGCCGAGTGAAAGAGGTGAGAAGAGTAAGCAAAGTGTGAAGAGCACCGCGTCAAGTTGTTGGCGTGGGTGGGCAGACTGCGGAATAGAGATGAGTGGTTCGCGTGCTTGGGAATGGGAAGACAGTGGGAGCGAAGGAAGGGTCGGGTGCCGGCAGAGACTGCCTGACTCTGAGTCGGCATGTTCCCAGACGCACATGGTATCGAGGCTGGCGCGTTCCCACGCCAGATTCCGGGCCAATCTCCCTTCGCCCTTGCCCTCCTCGCGTCTCCGCCCTGCGGCACTCCCTCGCCTACAGCCTCGCCTCCTTCGAATTGTTAATTAATTAACAGGCGGCACCGCGAAGAAAACAGCGCTTCTTCCAAGGAGCTTGTGGACAGGGTGGGAGGAGGGAAAAGGGAAGACGATGCTTTTGCCCCCCCCCTCACTGTCTTGGAGCCGTATTAGCCATTGCTGCCACGTGGGTAGCGCTGCAGGTGTGTTCTGAAGTAACAACAAGAGGTTCACTAGTCCAAGATTTGCAAATTTCATGTTTTCTTTTCTTTGGTTTTCTCACAACATTACGAATTGTTTTTGAGAAAGTAAAATTTCCTTATGAAAAGAAGATACTGTACTTTTCTGTTTCTGGTTTGATTTTAATTTTTTTTCAATCTCTGTAAGGTTAAAGATATCATTGTTAAAATTGATGTCATTATTAATTAGAACCATATATTCCATTTAAAGTTTCTAGGTTTATTTGTTACCTCTTCTATGTTAGAAAATGTTGATTTAATGATTAAGTAAGGTAGAAATATTATTGTTATAATTTACTAAAATTCTGTAATTGTTATAATTTACTAAAATTCTGTAATTGTTATAATTTACTAAAATACTGTTTAAAATTCATATTTTACAAAACCAAATTAATCAAATGATAGGTGATAAAATAAACAAACTTTATTGTCAAAAAATCAGTTGCAAACTCTGTAAGACCAGTGAGGGATAATAAACTAAGTTACTCTCCGGAAACAATCAAGGGAACATCCCATAAATTCCGATCGAGGGCCCAAAAGCAGTGGCTGATTTAATATTTATAAAAGAAGTAATTTAATAAATACGTAATTTTATCCATTTATTATTCCAAAATGATACGTAGATATTATGTGAAGTAAAATTTCGAGATTAATAATAGCAAATGTATGCATGACATCCGCCACTACCCGAAGGAAAACTGGAGAAAATCGCAGACCAGGATGGGGCTACAATGTACACAACCGTGCCAGGATTGAGCACAGATAAAACTAAACTCATATGAATAATAACAAACAATAATGACATTCATGAAATAAAGAATTTAATCATTATCGAGAGTACTATAACAAATGTGTGATTAAGTGTAGAAGAATTAACATCACTTTATATTGTCGAAGTCATATGGAAAAAAGTATTTATTGGGAAATTAAAACACACGTTAACTCCTTTTATTATAGTCAGTTTATTCTTTGACATTATAGAAACAATAGCACAATAACAGCTCGTAACTGGGGATATCAAGAGATTCAAGTTATTTATATATTTTAAATATTAGGAAGGGAATTACATAAAATTATTCCTGAGTGATACGGCCATTTTTGAGAAAGAGTGATTGACACGCCAGACGATGATTATTACTCATATTACAAGTGTCGTGTTCGTGAACTAGACTGTCTCTTCTGAAGTAAGGGTGGGATTTTAATAATTATGTCTCAACAAACACGACTACTTCATAATTGTATATGCAAGGAAGAAAGAGAATATTTCATTCTCTAAATGAAGGTTTATATGTATATCGAGAGTAAGATTTACAAATACCAAGTGTTATTACATATTAAAATCGTAAATGTATATAACGGAAAACTTGAAAATAAATCAACACGTCTTCTTTAATTTAAAAAAAGTTTTAAAATCACTCACAAATTTCACGAAATCGTTTTGACATTCATTCCTCCAATTTGAAATTACTCAAAATTTTTGAAATTTCAATTTCAAATTTCCCTCTTACTTTCCTTTTCTTCACCTAACGGTCCGCCAACGTAACCCGAAGAGAGAAGACTCAGATCATTCTCTACATGGCTGAGGATGGGTGAATACCGAAACGGTTCCGTGAAATTTGTGAGTGATTTTTGTGTGTTTCACATTAACTTTAAAACTTTTTAAATTTATATATATTATATATGTTTATGTAATATATATAATATTAGCACGAATTGTAATATACTATAATCGTTCGACCTGCGTCTTCCTTCTCCGTGATTCATCGTTGTCAATCTCGTTCGCCTGACGCCTTCAGAATGACCCTGTTTATTCCTTGCAGTCTGCCTCTCGTGACCCAAGGATGAACTCCGCCATCAAAATGGTAATTGCTCTCTCCAGTTAATAATTAAAGTTTATCCGAAGTTTTAGAACGACGAACGCTGCACTTTGGCACATCGTGACGTTTAGAGGAAATTAGCCTTCGGAAGAGAAGCGAGTGAGGGTGATTGTGCCTGTGTTGGTAATTGTGCAGGATGCATGCCGCGTTAGGCTCTCACGACGCGATACACTTGTGTACTTTTTCTTGGCGGTGTGATTTCCCTTTTCACGTCATGATGTCAAGTTGAATGACTGTGGAACACTTCGCTTAGTGACAGCTGGGAGAGGTGGTTTTCATCAAATGCTCAACATCTCACTTGAATATACAAGTCATACTACAACATGATCCACGAATACTTTTGCGAACAAGACAAGTCATTTTTCCCGAATACATTCAGTGATTTTATATTTCAGTCAACATTCTTTCAAGAATGAAAGAAAAGAAGATGAGATATATTCACATAATGACTCTGTTTAAGATGTGGATAACAATTAACATTCTTTTATATGTACAAATTGTGAAATAAAATTTATTAATTGTTAAAAGAACTTATACAATATGAAACTTTTATAACCGTTTCGTCGGTGGAAAAAGTTAAATTTATTGTATAATCATCATCACCATCATCATCATAGTCTGCAAGTAAACCGATCTCTACAGAACAGTTTACGAGAAAAAAAAATGGTAAAACATTATTGTACATACATTCTCGTATACTGTTTTCGTCTCATGACAAATATTAATGAAGGAAATTTCCGAGAGTTCATATATAAGAATTGTAGCTGGGATATCCACGATTCGATTCTCGGTAAAGCCAGAAACATTTGTAACCTTTAACTTCAATGTTTCAGTTCATATGGCGGTGATGATTGAAAGTCTACCCTCTGCGACTTACCTCCGCAGTTGTAATACTTGGATACGGCAATGTAGATTTCATCGATATGCTGTTTTCCTCAAAATGTTTCACGGTGTGTATACACCCACAATAAACACGGTGGAATTGGCCTCACTAGCACTCATTACCATAGTCGTTGGTTGGTCGAAAGGAAAAATACATATATATATATATATATATATATATATANATGTAAAATGAACAAAGAAAATCTTCCCAAATACAGTACATTATCTATATATGCAAGTGTGACCGTAAAACGTATACTAATTCGTTTTAAAGAGGTTCGAATCATACAGAAAAACTAAATACTGCTGATTATATTCGGTAGGTTGGGTTATTTAAAAAATGGCGTAGTTAATTTTGTGTTATCTATGTTTTATATATATCATAAAAATTGTATTACATAGATGTTATATTGACGTTAGTTGTTTGTTGTTTTTTCTACATATTCTGGGATCTCAGTTTTCAACAATGTATTACAAACGTAAATTAACATAATGCTATCTATTCGTTGTGTAATTCAAATTATGCTGTGTGAAGAAACCGAAGAAAATGCGTGTAATAGAGAAATACCTCGACGAAATATTTTCACTCTATTGGTTTGAAATATTCATATTTTGGTTATAGTATATTTACTGATGTTTCTTTTGCGAAAATAAATTGAAGTAATGTTTCGAGTTATATACATACCTGGTTTGTATAAAAATATCTGAATGTTTTTCTTCTCCGTTTTCCATTCAGAACAAATTTTATATAATACTCTTGAAAGCATGTTTTTGTTAAAGTCGAAAACAATATTCAATACATACCTTTATTAAGAATGAATCGCAATGGCGAAGATACATGAGACCACAGTATTAATCAGTAAGTGCACCACTTTCCGAAACTCTTATTCGAGCCTCAGCACTCTACCGGAGAGCTATAAAGAGGTAAAAATGTTGGTTGCGCTCCGGCTTTTAATAATACGCTGGCGTAGCTGGTAACGTGATGAGGTATGCATTTTGTAATTAAACCACCGCGCCATGGCAGAGCGTGCGCATCCACATGCGCCATTCATCACGCGCGCACCTTCATCTGCGTGCCTCGTCTCTCTCTTTCCTTCTCTCTATTCCCTGTTCGCTCAATCGTAATGCTTCTTCCTAATGATGCGCGTATCATATGTCAAACTTCGGCTACTAATTTCTAGTTTGGCGGAAGCAGAAATGCGAGTGTTGTATAGAAATGCTTGATTCCCTTTATCTGGAACCACTGATGATGTCGAGGCTATGGTCGAAACATCTCTGGTAAATAGCACAGTAAAAATTGTTCTTTGTGGAAATGAGATTATTTCTAATAATATTAGAAGAAAGAAAATTCGGTGACTAACCCTTTACCCGAATTCCAGCAAGTGCAATATAACAAATATTAGGTGCACAAAAAATATGAGGACTTAATAGGAAGGTAGGATGAGAAATTATGTTCTCAAATGAGAGTAGTTTATAATTTAATGGGTTATTCTCTCTATAATCGAACAGAATAGACCCGACCATCTCAGATTTAGTTGATATATGTTTAAATCTTATTATTTCCTTATGAAACAATAGGAAAAAAGGTTTTTGTTAATGGTTCCTAACCCCACTACATTTAAACATAAATAAGCCCTTTTCAGGAGGGTAAAAGGACTTTCTAAGACTTACCACAAAATTGTATTTTGTAATAATTATTTTGTTTTCTGATTTTTGCATTTCTTAGAGTATTCGGTATTTTTTTCTTACACCAAAACCGGGCAATATATTCGTTAGTTATGCGCAAAAAGGTGTAAATGAGGTGAAATTTTTGAAAATTCTTTTTTCAAAAACATGATTACCGATTTCTTGGGAACTTGTAGAAAATATTGGAAGAAAGTGTATCAAATGTACATCAAAAATGGACGATGCGTTTGTTGATTTTTTTAAATTATTGCAATCTATATTTTAAGCTCAAAATATTTTTTTCTTACTGATTTTTAAAAACATATGTAGAGCACCTCAATTTTACAGAATAATAACAATACAATGTATATACAAAACTTGATTGTATACACCATTTTTTCACCTTCAGCAGCAAGAATAAATAAATCTTTGGATGAAACTAGCCTTGAGCAAGCAACGTAAAGTTGTCCGTGAGAGAAGCAAATCAATCGAAACGTCACCAATTAACCTAGCTCACTACTTCACCCTTAGTTAGAGGTATTTAACTCCCATATGTTCTGAACTTACACGGTATTATGTTACTGTTGATTTTAAAGCCATACCGTACAACTTGGCAACACAAAGAACAACCGAAGAAGTGGTCCAATGTGGAGCACTGGCGGTCGTACAAGCGTCGATTAGAGACGAATGAATTCCAAGTAACTCCGGACCACTGCAGTATTACTAAGTACATACAGCACGGCGTGGAAATGATAATTGACTAGGTAAACTTTATGCAGTTTCCTTACCATATTCATCGTGTGTCTGGCGAGTAAAACCGTGTAGAGCTATGCCTCTTGATCGTAGTCTATTGACGGCGAATCGATAGGACCCATACAGTAAGTCTTTACAAAACTTGTATGGTAAACGATGTTGGAAATTCTTTCCAGATGAGTAACATCTCGAAAGTCTAAAATTGTGTAAAGTGACCCAACAAAATACATAGTATAATTAAGTGATAAAAACAAAAGTATTATCCCTCTGGTTTTTTGGTTATGTTTCGGACTATGATTGTTTGATCACTTCAGAGAATTTTTCTATGGAAACCGAGGGAAAATGATTTCAAGCAATACACATATCTTGCATTGTAAGATCATTGTGTTAGAAAATTATTTTATCAGTTTTAATAATTTTATCAGATAAACTTTATCTTTTATTGTTTCGTTGTTTAGGAATAAAACATCTCTCTGGCGACAAAATTAGTTTTATATAATTATGAAACAAAACAAAACCACAGAACTATTTTGAGGAGACGCAGATTTTATTTCCTCACTCTTTAGTATTCCATAATGGTGCTGTCCTAGTGTATGTTTTGTTAGAGTCTTTACCAAACCTATAAATGTAATGAAAGAGCCAAAACGAAGCGCACGTGCTCACGCAATTGTTAGAAGTTTCCTGCGCCTGTAGCGTCACCGGGAGAAGTGAAGGCTACTGCAAACATTGAAGCGGTCACTCCGTCGAGGGTTTGTGGTGCCTCTCTACAGGAGACGTGCAGAGTGTTGTAATTGTTCATTATTCTTGTTTGGGTGTTAATTTGCTTTTTCTTAGTTCTTAACCGCAATCTTTTGTGTTCAATACACATAATCTCATTTAAATTATTATTAATTCTTGAAAAGTAAAAGATTTACTTTAATGACTCATTTTAAAATAGGCATCAATGACCTAAGTTGTTGAAACGCCATTAAACCTAACTAACAAACTATCTAAAAAAGTTTTAAAAACTAGTTCTTAATAATATCATATCACGATAACATTCAGAAATTATGTTTATTAATAAGAATAATTTCTTAATCTTATCGTGATGGGGATACGTCATGGGGACGTGATTTCGTTTAAAATGTTTTACTATTGTTCTTAATAAATAATAAATAAATAAATTTATTGTCAAAAAACAGTACAGACTGCGTATGACCATGTGGAGGAAAAAAAACTAATTTACTCTCCGGAAGCAAGCAAGGGACCATCCCATCAATTCCGATCAAGGGCCCTAAGGCAGAGGCGGATTCAAAAATTTCAGCAAAAGTTCCTAGATAAGATAAAAAGTTAGCTGCGAGTTATAATACATATATAATGTCAATATGTTTGTAATTTAACGCAAATATGTTTGTAAAATTACATGTACAAGTTATTATCGAACTATAGATTATTCTGAGTATAGTGTTTAAAAATCATAAGAGTTGAAAAAACACTAAATTCACGATTTATTGTTACAATAGACCCGCCCCTAGACAAAGCCTAGAGAACCTGTATGATAAATCCGCCTCTACCCGAAGGAAAACCGGAGAAAAACCCGGGCCATTCGATAGAGTATTTCCACAATTTATCTATATACGCTGTATTTTTGGTGGATTTTTTTTTGCATTATAGAGCTTCAATAAGAGAATTTTTCGGATTTTCGATTATAAGATGATGATTTAGGGAGATACATCTTTTTCGAAGATTTAAAATGTACCTCACGAATATCATCCCGGTTTTTGTTTAAAAGTGTACTATATTTGTCGATAGCAAATAATGTTGAAGTGTTAGCCGCTTATTATCAACAAAAATACCCGTGAGAAACCAGGCAGAGTCTACTAATAAGTGGTGAATAGTCTCCTTTCAGTTGTGATGAAAAAAATAGTAGATGCGTCAATAACATGCGTTACTACTGGTGAGATAAGAGTGTCTTAAATAACGGAACCATTCTATTTCATGACGTTTGAAATAAGTGAAATATAGTAATAAGTAAAGATTTATCTAGAAATGATTGATTTAACCAATAAGCCCTGATTTACATCATACTGAGAAATAGATATAATATTGTAGATACAGTATTAATAGATACAGAATGACTTATCTGGATCATAATAACCGTTTAGCATAATTTCAGATATTTTCTTTTTCATCAGTATTTAAATCTACCAACAGCTCCTTTGTCGCCACCTGGTTTATATCAAAAAAATTCTACCATTAACTTCCATTGTATAAAATATTATTAAATGAATAACAACTCACGACCTATTATAGGCAATTAAGATATATTTTAATTTGGAAGTTTTAATTAACAAACTGACACAGAAAAACTTTCGTTATACTATAATAATAATAAATGTATTGTCAAAACAGCAGTACAAACTGCATATGACCACGTGGAGGAAAATAAACTAATTTACTCTCCGGAAGCAAGCAAGGGACCATCCCATCAATTCCGATCAAGGGCCCTAAGGCAGAGGCGGATTCAAAAATTTCAGCCAAAATTCCTAGATAATATGAAAAGTTAACTACGAGTTATAATACTAATAGAATGTCAATATGTTTTTAATTTAACGCAATAAATTTGCATGCACTACAATTTTATAACTCAATTGTGTGATTTTCTCTTTTTTGTGAACATAATTTGGTTTATATTGTTTCATTCCGTGTTCAGTTGTTCTGTTGCTAGGTTCGTGTTTCCTCTTTGTTCTCCCTGATGACTCAAGGCAAGAGTCTGAAACGTCGTGTAATTTCAAAAGCACAATGTACATCTTCATCGTCCATAAAAGGTTGTTAGTCATTTTCATAAAAAATGGTATAATAATTCAAAAACTTAACATGTATCGATACTTTGATCCCATGCCAAATATTTTGGTATCGATACTTTTTATATGATTCAATTACAAATCTCCAGGTTTGTCCCGATACGAATTCGATTCATTCAAGTTTATACATCTTTCGTTACATACAAAATGCAAGTAAATAAATAATCAATACTCTGAGTAGTGTCGATACTTTGAAATCAACACTTTGGTCGACACCTTGGCGTTTTATACCAACTGAGTATTAGGTGTCGATACCGGACAACAGAACTGCCAACCCTACGACCTTTCTGAGTGGGATAATTGAAAATAAAGCTTTAATCGGTGAGATCTACATCACTCGGTCACTCGTGCGAATAGGATTCTACAAATGAAGTGCTGAAACACGTTCATTGTGATGAGTATTACATGTGTTCTTGTTTCTATGAGGGAGTGACTATAGTTCACGATGCGCTAGATGCCAAGACAGAATAGGTGTGGAGTAGCCTTGGGCGGAGAAGTACGTGTCTCTTTTTACGAAGCGTTCGCTGTAACACCAGAGGCGAGGTCGAAGTGGTGGGATGTAGGTAACGGTAGGGGATAGCAGGAGACCGGGGGTCACGCCACCTAACACAATTAGCGAATGGTTAGGGCGCTATCCTAAAGGGCAACTGGAAGTTGATAAGGTAAAACGGCTTCCGAACTCGGGGTAGTGAACAATGTTTGTGAATCTACTGTGTAAATACTATCTACAAATTTACGTGAATAAAACTTAAAACTTTTGTTTCACCAGCTTATTTTTAATATCTTATTGCAGAGTGAATATGTTCCAAAATTCGCTTCTCAATGGAAAAGATATGACGCATAACCCCATTTTTGCAATTCAAGGAACATTTCTAATCTTATAAGACATTTTGATGTAAAGTTTCTCAAATATTTGTACTAACTTAAGGAATTTCATTAGTTCTAAAAAATCTCGCTTTTCCTCCCACTCAGTTGAACTTCGGATACTCAAAAAACTCAAAACCATTCTAAAGTTTTGAGATGACTAAAAGTAACAATATAAATACGCGGGTATTCGTTCTTTCTCAAATCCTATAGAAATCATCCATGTTATCTGATTATTTGCCAATTCTTGACTCAGAATCAAATTCAGACATAGTTTGTGAGTCCCGTTCACATATTATGGAATATTCTTTACCAATTACCAAGGAAAGTACTGTAGCTTGTGGCCATTTTAATATTTATAAATTTACTTTCACGAGTACAATACTGAGCTGGTATTTTGTACTGTAACAATTATTTGATATTACTCAGCAGCGATTGTATTGATTGTCTTGGAATAAATCTGACGATTAATACATTGATCCAATTATTTCTTGGTAATTCAATTGGCTTTAATTAGAAAAATAAACTTCAAAATATTGGAATTACATAACACTGCAATAAAATAAAAGTAAACAAATGGGTTTGTTTGAATACTCGTTGTCTGAGATGAAATTGAGAGAAAAAATGAAATGTATGAATCGTCTAAATTTTATTGACATTCCATATTTTACTTTCTTTTATCTTGAGTACTTCCAATTTCTTTTCGTTTTCACCCCAGGCAAAAGACATTATTCCCGCTTCACAATGACCTGATGCCTCTTCCCCCAAAACAAGTTCCATAATACAACCTTCTCCTTGGTGTCTCCGTTTGTGTATGCAACACAAAGGGACAAGAAACCGAATTAAGCCGAGTGGGAAGGAAATAAAAAAACCTTCGGTGAACAAGCCTTGGTTTACGTACATTATTATGGGACTTTTGTCCCGCTTCTGTTGATAAATAAATAGCGCGGCGCTGGAAGGAATGGTTGAGGAGAAGGAGGAGGAATGGGGAGTGGCGACGAAGGAGGTGTACAGAAGCGAAGAAAAACGAAGAAAAAAGGTTTAGCTTTTTGACTCGCAGTCGAATTTTTTCGCGAGTTGCGGAGTCCAACCACGTCTATCTCGTCAACGCAAGTTCTCGACGACTGCAGCGGCGGCCTGCCTCTAACAAGGGGAGGGTTTGTAGCGAAATAAACCTCCCGTTCCGTTCTTCTTTCGCACTTTCTCTTATTCTCTTTTCTCTTATCTTTTCATGTTTTTTATCGTTGTGTCTCACATGCGCAACAACTCCTGCTTGTATTGTAGGTGTATCTCCTCATTTTTATATGCGTATTAAGGAGAATAAAGACGAGGAATGCCTACTCTTGAGGACCGGTAATTAGATTAACGAAGTTTGAAATGTCCCTATTTCCTTGAGGGTGAGAGAATGAAGGAATGGGGAAGGAACGAAAGACAATGGAGATGATGTTGGTAAGAGCGACCTGGGAGACGTTTGTGGAGATTATGGTGACACTACTGAGTGTAGATTGGAGTGACAGTGGAGGCAAGAACAGAAGTTGTTGAAGATGGCACCGGGCGTTAGAGCGCTGTCCAAAGGGCTGTTGCCCTGTAATGAGCGGCTCTCGCGCCCTTCACTCGCTGCTCACCAAGACGCCCTTTGATCCCGCAAGTCTGTGAGCGCAGTAAGCTGAGGAGAAACCGCTGCTATTCGTTCACGGACAAAGAGAGTGTTGTATGTGGGAGAAGCTGAAGGCAGAGGCACATTGCTCAGGAGTTAGATTTATCAGTATTGGAGTCGTTGAAGATCTGTGTGTGAGTAATCAATAGACCGTTTGCTTGATCTGTAATTCAGAGATGTGTANTAATTTCTGTCCATGGATGGGTGTAAATAACAGAATTTAAGGAACTTTAAAAATAAAATTGTTTTGTAATGAATTCTTGTGATTCGATGGCTATATTATTGTTTTTTTGTCAAAAGTAGTGACTAAGAAATACTAATATTGACGGTGGTGTTTTGATTACGAAAGGAAGGATGTTCAATAAAGTCGTTGTGACGACAGTATGCCACAAATGCAACAACATTCACAGCATTGTATGGGAGAGGGACTTAACTGAAAGTAAAATTGTCCCACATGTCTGAGGGTAAATTGGTTTTATTTTGAGAAATCACATCTACTGCTTCATGAAAAAAACACTCTGGCTTGGATTTTCTCTTTAAATATTTTCATGCACTCAAGCACGTACACCCATGTCTTCGTAACCTGTATTGTCAGACTTTTAAAAATAATTTGAAACCAAATTTTCCTGCGTTGGGATAGGAAACCCTCTAGCACGACCTGTCATTCCTTCCAATAGTATGATATATATTCCTGAATGTGATTTATATACTTTCATTGTAATATTAATTATGGTTAGTATAAATTTTACCCTCAATGTATAGACTAGAGTATTTCCTGTAAAACTACTATAGTTTAAAGTATTAATCGAACCTGGAAGTTCTGAATGTTTTTGATTGTGTGTAATAGTATGTCGAGGACTAAGATACGATATATCATTCAATTGTGTCACTGCGTTGACTCCATTTTAAAAATCACATTGTTTTCCAGCTCAAAAATTACAGTAATAACATTTTTCATATACCTACCTGTCATTTATACACAAATATACAATTAACTTTCTACTTCGATGGGCTGTATCATCACTTCGGGTATGAATTTAGCTTTTTTAATACTTTCCACTACTCTCGTTTTACCAACTGGCCTCTTCGTATGTTCATCTAGTTCTCCACATAACCTGTGTATCTGTTCTCCATTATGTTCCTCACTTCCACCTATTTACTTATGTCTGAATCAAACTTGATTAAAATATCATGAATTAATTTTGCATTTTTAACTTTATTTTAGTACAAGAAATAATACATATCATAGTCGATAAAAATGGTTGTTGTGTATACATAATTCAACGAAGGGTTTTGTCATTGTCATTAAAACAGTAAAAATTCATTTGTGTAAAGTTAGATAAAACGTATAATTTAATCAAATATAAAATGATAATAACGTATTATGACTTAAATTTATATAGTAAAACGTATTGTCGTTTTAAGGGCGGTGGAGCCAGTAGTATAGTAAATGAATACAAAATTTTAGTTAATTTTTTTTCTTATTTGGAAGGTCTTCACAAAAACACAAGAATGACCTTCGTAATGCAGGTGAGATAATGTAGTGTCACTTGGATGTAATTGATTATTACAACACCTAGATAACCGAGCTTCGTGCGTTGTAAAATACCATAAATTATTCTTCGGGTTTAGATGGAGAATTCTTGTCTTGTGGTCGACGAGTGTTCATCTCCCACATTCTCATAAGTCATATTGCGTTACTGAACTTGTAGAAAAATATCAATTAGGGTTGTTATTTTTTGCATTCAGGCCAAAATAATAGCAAAATTTAACTCATTCCGACATTTCAACCTTTAATTATGTTCTAATCATGGCTAAATTGAACACTTCAAAATAACATTACAACCATTCGCCCATTCTAAACTCCATAATCATATACATTATCTCTGACCCTACCTAATATAATCCACCACATATTTCGAAACTGAGAAGAGACAAATTTAAAAAAATAGATTGTAAAGTATGTAGAGAAATCAAACGGTTAAGTTTATATGAAGGCGGTAAGATGAATTTAACGGCAGAATATGTTCAAAATCTTGTTTGTTTGATACTTCAGTTTTTTCTTAAAGATAGGAGAATGAACTTTTTAGTTTTAAAGTTCCTCAAAAGTGACCTACTTAAATTGATATCTTTTTTCTAATGTTGAATTTAAATTTTTGAAGAAAGTCAAAATAGTTATTTCACTTCTACTCATTTAGGGACTAATTTAAGTTCGTGATAACTTTCGGTCAGATGAAAATAGTGACGAGCCGGGAGTTCCAGGTTCAATTCCCGGCTCATCAACATTTTCATTTGACCGTACGTCATCACGTACCTTCTCCACGTGTAGGTACACAGAAGAAAAATATGCATCATTTAAGTTTGTTTGATTAAGAGTTGTTGAAGTACGTTTTCATTACGTTTTTATCAGTCTATTTTATAGAGTAATTTACATCATTTTATTCATTATGGAGAGATACATCTGCTCCTGATTAATTATGTGAATCTTTGTCTGGAAACATGTTATTTTTACATTAAACACTCACGAAAAAGGAAGATTTTATGAAGGTTTTGCGGTGGAATTTATTTGTTAAATGTATGAAGGTACTCCATTATTGTCGTCATTCCGCATGCCCAATAGAGCTGAAAACTGTCGCTTCAGAGAAACATAATTCATGAAAGAAATGAAAAAACAATTGTGCCTACTCAGGGGTAACCCGTCTTTAGGAGCGCAAGTTTGGAATTGCTTGGAGAAGAATACGTTTTCATTGCAAGTTCCAGTTGGAATGAGAAAAGACGACGGTCATTTATAGAGATAATGACAATTTCATTTCCTTTGCCCGTGCTAACTGCCTGTACCTTAAAGTTATCACCTCAAGTACTCAGAAACCATCGAGAGAAGAGCCAATAAAAGTTCTATGAACTCATCCAACAAGGAATATTATGTGCAACTAAGGAAAAGAGCAAGACCAATTCGGAACACCCTCTGAATTTTCCTTTTTTTCTCTTTTTCTAAGGAGCGTCTCTTAACTATGCTCTTTGTTGTGCAATTAAGTCTGAAAAAAATGAGAAACAGAGGATAAAATCTCGAGAATGGCTCCACTGGGCATGAATGAGAATGTTAGAATAGCAACGCCTTGATTTCGGTATTTCTTTGCCCAGTTTCTCTTTTGTCTCTTCCTTTTCTTATGAGCTCCCCATCACTTCACTTCGTAGACTTTCAACCAACCGTGTAATCTGTAACGCATTCTGTTTTCGAGCCAGCATCGTTCTTCCTGATACGAATAAGTATTCAACTTTATCGTCATATGATTTAATTGTGAAAACTCACAACCAGATAGAATGTAGCTCTTGTAGGACGTCCCCAAAGGAATATTGTTGTTCCGTATATCTCTGATACTCCGCCTCCTGAGAGTGCTCGTCTCTCCCTATTCGGCCACTGCTTTGTTTCCGCAATCTGATTATAATTCACTACGTACTTAACAAACACACAGCGTAAAATAATCCTTAATTAAAAACAAAATGTACTTTAGAGGAAAGTTTTCACTCGATCTAATAATTGCTCTGGAGATTATCAACCTTCAGAGATCAAGTACATTATCATGCCATTACCATCACCAACGTTTAGAAATAAGAGGCTTAGAGAAAGGAATGAACAACTTTGTAAAACTATCGCGTGTTGATACGGCTTTTGCAAGTCCTCTACCAACCCTTTTGTTTTATGCAAACGTTATATTGAGATTGTTTAATTTCTCATTGCCTCGCTCCGCTTGAATATGCTTCCCTGACGCTTGGAAAATGAGAACGGATATTGACACGCCTGAAAATCGTCACCAAAATCTCTAATTTTTTTAATCATAAACACATTTTGCAGCTTTTTTAAAGAATAACTTAAGATTTGACCATTCTGCGTTTTTTTTTGTAGGAGAGACATTTTATACTGATTTATAGTTTCTAAAATTCTTTGTAGATGATAACCTTTAGCAATGATCAACTGAGGAACAATGATTAGGGAACCAAAGTCAAGCTACATTTCAACTTATAATCAGTGCAGATAACATTCACAGTATTTTCTGTTGATACTCATTTTTACAACAATGTTCTCAATAAAGGTAGATGTAACACCATATTAACAATGATTAAATAAACAAATTTATACCAATTAAAAAAGTAATTAATTAGTTATTCGTTAGTTTCATATTTTTCTAGCCAAGAATTTGAAAAAAATATTTACGTGGGTTATTTTAGACCCGAATTATGAAATTAATCGAAACGAATATTAAAAATAAAGTTGGTTTCAACAATGTTATAAATAAATCGTGTAAGATAAAATAATCTGAACGGTTGTGAGCTTCCAAAGCTTTTACTATTAATATCGTATCGTTAATGAAATATGTAAGCAATCGTTAATTACATAAAAATCCTTTTCGACATGAAATTTTTGTTCCTCATAGTGAAACCAATAACATTTTTTGTGCCATGTTTTCTGGAAACAGTATTAAAAAATCATCGGCATTACAATGAAACTCGGAAGAATCATACATTCCATATCCTAATTATTTTAGTTATCCAAGTACATCAAGTAGAGAATATCTCTGTCATTGCGTTAACGACCTATTCCCTGTAACGACTACGAGTAGAGTGTATCACCGTCTCATGGGTCTCTAAAGATAAAGCACATTGCTTTACGAATCCGTTGTCTACTCCTACATATCTGAAGAGCTTAGTGGGATAAACTTGCGGGTAAATCCTAAAATAAGGGGGAAAAGGGGCACATCTACAAATCGCACATGCTCAACGACGCCCACTTCGCTCGTTCGTCGGGAAGCTGGGCAAACCAAAATCCCCGCTGGCATAGGGCACTGCCCCCTTGAGGTTAACACAACCTGCTCAACCTGAAAAGTGACTTTCAGTCATACGACCCCATCGACAAAAGGGATTTGTAAGGTAGAGTCAAGAAAAGATGGCTTTTTATAACATACTGAGTCTTGTTATTGAACCACACAGAACAATTTTACTTCGTTTCCCTAAATTTAGTGACTGGTGAATTTCAAAAACCTGGTGCGCAACATGTATATCACACCAGGTGTGTTACGATGAATACATATTAACGAAATATTTTCATAAGTTTATGATAAATGATATAGATTACTAAATATAGTCCTAGAAGTTTCTATAATATATCCCATCACTTCTTTGTTAGAAATAGTTGTATGTGAATCAATGATTCAAATCTGAAATATTTAAATACAGATTAACCAAGCTCAATTATAATTCCCTCATATTCGTAGAAATATAATTAATTTCAAATTAGTCAATTAAGCGATAAGGGGGAAATATTGAAACACCATTGATCCTGATCATTAAAATAATTTTGAATGAAATTTAATTCCAGAACCTTTTCATTTTTTTATATCAGACATGAATCACTCAATTTTTTCAGCATAATATATTCTCACAATTTTAAATTGTGTCGATTTTGAAAAGATTTTCTCCAAGATTAAAAAACTGATAAATTTCCCTGAATTAAATATATTTTTAGTTCTTTCTTGTAGGTTTAGTAACGACAAATATCCGAAAATCACGCGCATGTGATTCTAGTATGTATTTATTTTATTATACATGTGAAACTACACGTGAAACATTTAAGTCGCGAAATAAAGTATTCTAATCGTGATGAGTGAAATATTTTTATATAAATTAAAATATAGTTTTGAAGTACAAATGTAATTTTGGAGTATTTATGTTGAAATTAATGAATCTATTTTCACTTTTTGTCTCACATTAATAACATTCCTAGTATGAATTACACACTGGTATAGTTAATAATGTAATGGAACTTGGATTAAAATATGTTCTCGAAATATTGTGTTTTATGTTGTATGATGTGGTTTTAACTGTTTTGTAATGATTGAATCAATATGTTTAGGGTTCTCAAGTACACCTTGATGAGGGTTCTCATTGGCAACGACGGAAACTTTGATGAATTGAACATATATGACTGGTAATTCGATTAAAATAAATTACATTACAATATGCCCAATGTTACCATTTTACACAAGATTTTTGCGCCAGCAGGTTTAAAATAACATTCGCCTTCTTGTTCCGATCCATTTTTCATCACTCTCTGAACAATTACGAGAAGAAACTATTTCTCATCGTGCACAACCCCTTCAAAACAACCCAATCCCTCGCGCAGAAGATTGAAGGCTATCCAACGCTTGTTACTTTGTGAGCGGTCCGCGTGAGAGCGTCCTGACTAGTGCGAGGCTCGCTGGGGGTGACGGTAATGTTAACAAATAATGCCGGTTTTTATCAGGAAATATTAGGCCGCAGCCCTCGGTCCGACTGACCACAGGAACCGCGGGGGAGCCAGTAGCGGTGGGGAAGTTGCTATTGAGAGCGAGGGCTAGTGTTGTGGCTGGGGATGGAGAGGGGTGAAGCTGATGGAGGAGATGGGGAGGTGACCATTGCAAAGGGGATGATCGTGGGGAAGGGATAGTGAAAAATCCTCCAATGACGGTAGACTCATGTTGGCCATGAAACTAATCCTGGTGCTTTGAAGATTGTTCATTTTGGAACGGAAGAGGAGAAAGGAAATTGAATATACACGCTGGGAACAAAATAATTTTTATTATCCAGAAATCTAGAGAAAAGTCATATGAAAGGAAATTCAGGAAACAAATACTCATTTATTCTCGTGTATGTTCAAAAGAAATATGATTTTCATATCCATTTACTTTGATAAGTTGAGTCCGGGCGAAAATTAAAATTACGCTAGTGGACGAATCGATTTCGTTTTGGTCGTTCAGTGAGCTCTCTCGAGACCACAATGACTACAGAGATAAATGTAAGGATATCTTACATTATTATTTAGGTCAATATTTTTTAATTCAATGGTATCTTTCTTGTCTCAGTGTATAGAATTTAAACCTGAAAATACAAATATTGGAATGGGCAAATAAAATTGGGGTAATATTTGTTTTATCGGAGACCCATATAGAATTTCAGTTGCGTTGATATTATCAGTCTTCTGAACTGTCAGAACATGTCAGAAGTATCTGTTCTCACTACGTTTTGGACGCTCTGCATAAGCTTCAGTCTTCAACGATGATACTCGAACCAACCTACTTTCACTACCACTGTGGTCCTGAAGACGTATGTTGAAGAACGTCCGAAATGTAGCTAGGGAAGATACCTCTCATATGCTCAAAGAGGTTAAGACGATATTCACCTAAACGTCAATAAAATTAACAACACATAATCAGAGTAGTCATCTAGAGAATGTGTAGTTAATATTTCAAGTGGAAGGTTCGGAATCGGCCGGAGATACTAGTATAGTGACAATACGAGCAAATGGAGGAAAGTTGGAGATAGAATTGACGGAAGCGATTCGTTCCGACAATGACGATGCATAGGGAGAGATGTGCGCGATGGGGCTTCCCTCCCCGCGGTGGGTGTCGCGAGCGTCAGCAATTTGTCTGCGACCCTCGTCCTCTCCTGCAAATAAGTCCCCTTCTGCGGTAAACCCTCCCTCCCTCACTCGAGGGACAGCGGTGTCTACGCGATGCGCGGGTGAGGCGATCATCGTCTCCAAGGTCCAGCTCTTCACACTTCGCTTGAAGCGACGCGAATGGGAGGATTTATGTAACAGAGCTTACGAAGGGATTCACTGCTCAATCACTGTCTGAGGCGGCGGCAGGGAAATGTCACATAAATTGTAACATCACTTCGTGGATTTTGCGTTAGAGAACAATTATATGTGAGCTTCATTTACATATTTACACTGATAGACAAAGTTTTACTCCATGAATAAGAGATATTTTAATGACTATAATGAAGTGAGGTTTAAATTAATGGTTGGAGGTTGGGATCCATAATTCACAAAGATACAAATATTGCGATAAAGATTCAATTGTAGTGAGAGGGGTATTTGATTAACGTACACGGTAAACAATTGATATCCGTGAACGGATTTCAGGAGTAGATAATTTTGTTAAACTGTGTTCTCTTTGACAATTACAAAACATCATTGGTCAAACATGAACGTTTTATTCTAGTGCATTGTTTCTTCATGTGGTCATTCCCAGTATTTAGAATGCAAAAACACGCGTTCCCAAGGTAGCGGCGACCCGTCCAAAAGTTCATAAACAGTTAACTCCAACAATAAGTAATTTAGTCAACTAAAAATAAAGAGAATGTTCCCAAATGAGACGTTCAAAACCATAGAGAGGAAAATTATATCGCAGTCATTTACATTTCCAGAAATGAATTATTATTTTGAAATCATAACCTACAATATATTTTTCTTTGAACGGAAAATAGAGCATTGTAAATTTAGATGCGCTTATACTTTTCATATAATTCTTCCCAACAATTCTATAAGTAATAGTACATGCATAATCAAATTCTACAAATTTATATTCGGGAATATTACATGAGAAATAAGTTCCAAATACTGAACACACGACTTAGATCTAAACTTACTTCCTTGGTCCCAGATCGTCTTCTGTAGTAATTGCATCCTATTTTGTGATCGTACATGGTATGAATTGCATTGTTATTATTCGCAAATGATATTCACCAGAGGAAAATACATTTTGGTGCAGTCCAATCATATGATTGATGAAGTTTGAATAAATCTGCCTCCATCCAGCCGTAAACCCCCATTCTTACATAACGCACCCCATACCGCTTCGCGGTCGTGCTTCAGTGCTTCCTTGAATAAGTCGCTCCATTACTGTCATTCTGTGCATGCACGGAGGTGAAACAAACGGTATAAGGGCTTCGTACCCCCAAGCGGAGATACTCCAGAGGGCGACTGTAAGTGACGTCATTTTACCACGACTCTAGGGAGTAAAAGAGCAAAATTTGAGAGTCTTCGGCTCTTGTTTCTTTCGCGATGGGATTTTGCCACGTGTTATTGCGTTCTGAGTAGACAATTTCGAGACAACCAGCTTTCACTTGGCGTGATTACGATTCCCCAGTTATGGCTATTACGGGAGCAAGGTGGTGGAGCGGGCTGAGATTGCTAAAGCGTAGTTGTTGCAGGTTGTGATTGCAGCCGTGGCGTTAGGGAATGAGTGGGGAAGCGTTCGAAGTGCTGTGCGAATGATCGTGTACATCGAATCGGAAACTAAAATATCCATGAGGCTTTGAAGGTACTTCTCTAGAAGAAAAATGTGAAGTAACTTTAACCCTCTTCATCGAGAAAGAAAAACAAAACTATTTCAGGATGAGTTCGTTTTTAGATCCATTATTTCTCGTACACTGTTCTTTTAAGAGCTCCTTCGAGTAAAAGAGTAACGAAAAAAATTCTTCAATAAAAATTTTTAATATAAACTATTTCCACCTAAAATTGTTTCTTCTTCTATTTTCGATGAAGTATTAATTTGAAGCTTTTTAGACACGAAGTTAATTTTTGAACCAAATGTGGGTGTATTATTTTCAAATGTATATCAGCAACACCATTAAGTTAATATGGGTTTCATAAAAGTACCTTCCAGAGATGTCCTCCGCGGATTTGTACGAAATTAAGAGAAATTGAAAGTGAGTAAACGCCAATGATAAATTGATTCTGTTGAAGAGCGTCGTTAGTACGAGTATCAGTCTAATACATTCAGGTATTTAAGTGTGGATGTTTTCAAGTTTACACTATATGCGTAAATCTCAAATAACATTCTCTTCTATTTTATTTTTAAAAAAATTTCAATGAAACATCCATAATTATTTGAAAATTGTCTCTAAAAGGCATTTTTCTGAAAGAAATATAGTTTTTTTCATAGGATATATGAGAATTAATTCAACTGAATAATTTATGAAATGTCTGAAAATTATTTCAATTACATTGTTTGTTGAAAATTATTGCAGTTAAGTGTTACTTCCCGTAACAAGGTATGAAGTAGTTATTGCACAACAAGTTGTTTAGCCAGTCCATTCAGCTATACCACAAAAAGCATTTCCTCTCTTTTTCTCAAATATTCTTCACTAGATAAATTGTATCTTTGTATTTGAACGAAATACTTGAAATAGAGTTTTAAGAATAAAAATGTTCATTTCAAAAATTTTGTCCATTAGTTTTTAGTTTTCAGAAGTTGCTTCCTCACAGGAAAGCAAACAAAAACAACCTCAATTTCGATTAAAACTCATGCATTTTGTGGAAGTTTATAAATTTATTGTCAAAAAACAGTACAAACTGCGTATGACCACGTGGAGGACAATAAACTAATTTACTCTCCGGAAGCAAGCAAGGGACCATCCCATCAATTCCGATCAAGGGCCCTAAGGCAGAGGCGGATTCAAAAATTTCAGCAAAAGTTCCTAGATAAGATAAAAAGTTAGCTGCGAGTTATAATACATATATAATGTCAATATGTTTGTAATTTAACGCAAATATGTTTGTAAATTTACATGTACAAGTTATTATCGAACTATAAATTATTCTGAGTATAATGTTTAAAAATCATAAGAGTTAAAAAAACACTAAATTCACGATTTATTGTTACAATAAACACGCCCCTAGACAAAGCCTAGAGAACCTGTATAAGAAATCCACCTCTACCCGAAGGAAAAACGGAGAAAAACCCGGGCCAGGATGGGGCTACAGAATTAATGTACACAACCGTGCCAAAGTTGAGTACACATTCTCAGTGGGCATCTTCCGTACAATTGCAACTTTCTGTCCATGTTTCAAGGTCTTGACTTTAAAATTTTTATTACAGCTTTGAACAATGGGTCAGTTACTCAGGACAACACACTAAATTTATTTCACCCATCAAACCCCTTTTCGCCCATTAAAGAGTAAAATATCGTAAATTCCAAAAATATTTTTTTAGAAATTTAATGTAGCAACATTTATATTCCAAAACCGAGACATCTCAATAAGTTGGTGAATATAATTATCTCAGTAGTGAAAATTACTATCCCTTTAATGCGAATGACAAAAGCATGAAAAACTTTCGGCATTATTGCATGCATTATAATATAAAACATGCAACAATACAAAAACCCGTTTATATGCCTAAATTATCTATTTTACATACAAACATTCATTAGATAGTCTGAATAGTCTGAGTTATAGCAAAAAACACGAAAATTGAAAACACATTTAACCCCATTTCACCCTTTTAAAATATATGTTTCGAAAAATCCCTTCTTAGTGGGTCTAGACAATGTAAAAGCAACATTGTAAGTAAGTCCCTAAGTTTAATAGTTTTTGCTCAGCTTTGTCGTGTCAGTCAGAGAGTCATTCAGAACTACGCCGCTTGTACGATAGAGAATGGGAAAAAATTATAAATAAGGGTGAAAAGTATGCATTATTGCAAGGACCCGGTCTAGTCTCACAACTAATTTCACACTCCACAGTAACGTGAAGGCCGGGTATTGTATATATCGTTTATGAATCTAAAAATTGACTTTTTTCAGCGTATACTCAATCATTTGCATTCAAACGCTTGGAAAATACTAAGTCTTCTTTGACACATCCAATCTCGTTCGTTTCACCTTATTTTTCATTGCTATTCTAGTTTTATTCGACTTTTCCTTCTGCTGAATTGCGATAATTTTTTAAAAATTTTGTTCAAGGTTTTAAAAGTAGGATTGCCATTTTCTGCTGCTAGATTGTTCGTCGGTCACTGTCTTGTTTTCCTCTACAAGTTAACACGCGGCAAAGTTGGCGCATGCCTATAAAAACGTTTTTGCTCAAAGCGGTACCTTCGTGTATGTATTAGTGATATCCATCAACTCACCATTGAATAAATGGAATAAATATATGCGCATGTCACACAAAATGAAAACACGTGATGATAAACTACATTGGGGAGAGCTTCCATTGTATAAAAATCCACAGTTTGATTCTACTTTCTCACAGCCCAATGGATTTATAGTACAGTTTTCACTAAGTAGGATTGATTAGGACGTTTTTTTAAATAATCTCTTTAGTTCGTATAACATTGAATGGTTTTAAGAAGGGTGGTTTTTGAATGGAATGTCAAGAAAACCGGATATATACATTTTGTATTTTGAGAAGTGAGTATGTAATGGATTGTGTTAAAATTTTAGCTGAATCTGTAGGTTTAAAACTGTTTGTGTTCTGAACTGTCATCGGGTCTTTAGAAATTGAAGTTAGTAAACAAAAATAAAGTGATGTAACAAACAGTAATATTTTAATCAAGGTAATAATATGTTTGTGTGGCTGTATCTGGTTTGTGTGCCTATGCAATGGTTACTTATTAAGGATAAATATTTTTGAATGACCGTGTTTCGTAAGGGATGTTTATGAATGAATAATTCTAGTTGAATTAACACGGTTTTTGGAAGGACATATTTCTGTTCATGAGTGAATGACATGAAATCATCAGATTATTTATTTAAGAGTGATCTTCTTGCTGTTGTGTATGTTCAGTAAGGATAATTTTTAGAATTATACAACACTTGAGTAAAATATAATGGCTGTTTTGGTTATTGTGTTATTGGACGGTGGATAGTTACTGGAGAGTTTTTCGTATATTACTCCGTTTCTGTTAATTGAAATTATTTAAAATTGCACAGTGCTTGGTATGAGATTTGGAAGTAGAAAAAGTGTTATTTTTTCCGTTTGTAAGAGAAATATAAATTTCAATTGATCAAATATTAAGACCTATCTTAAAAGACTCTGTTAAAAGAACGATGCAAGACGTCAGTTTTGATTCTTGAATAAATGAAGTTTTTAAATTTTCAAACGTCTTTAATTCAAATCTACAGTTTTAATTTGAGCATGATGAAAATTTGAAAACTCTGGGAATGACACTGTTTACTTCAGATTTTGAAAATCTACCCCATGCCCCATTTTCATTACTTTTTAATTGCCGTTTTTTTTCGGTATATCTCACGAACCGGTTGAGATATCAACTTCATTTTTGTATCTCAATATTGTTATCTTTAATGTCTAGAAACAGGATTTGGAATTTTCAACATTTTACTCTATAGTTGGTGTAGGGGGTAGAATCGTTTTCACGTTTTCATCTTGATGCGTTTTGTCTAAGAATCCATTGTTGCGTTTCACTCACTCGCAAGTTTTATTCATTGTTGTGTAGAGGCTTAAAAATCCAGACCTATTGACAGGTGTTTGTAAACGCTCTGCAGGGTAAAATACATTGAAAGTTATTAATTCATCTAATCTAGGTTTCTCTGGAATGCCAAAAGATTTTTTAAAATTTGATTAAGATTTTTGTATTTTTGATTTAAGATTTTTGTATTTTTGATTTTTTTAAATAATTTTGAAATATTCAGTAATGATTGTCCACAAAGTTTCTTTTCAATTCTCGGGCAACGCCAGGTAGTTTTACTTGTTAGAGAAATTAACGAAACTCTTTCCTAAAATTTAATCGGTGGTTATTGAAAACATAGCTACTTTACAATGTTGTTGAATTTATTTAATCACAAATCAGTGGTTAAAAGTTATCAAAAGTGTTTACCTATGTATTGGCGCCTAATTGTTGGTAAATGTTGCAAGTTTTGTAAAACAAATTCCGATGAGAATACCCCCTAGAATAATATTTTTACTAAGACCTATTTATTCACAAGTACGGTTATAATATTGCAATTTAAACTTGCTTCCAAACTCATTTCTTCGAAATATACTCTCACAAGTCAAGTGAACATAGTGATACGGCACGGTTATTTGTGATGTTCTCCTCTCCCAAGAGATGAAGATCACTTAATGTCTCTTTTTCCGGAGCACGCGTGCGCTCTGGGATGGACTTCGAGAAGAACAAAAACAAAAGAAGCTCTTTGACGCGCTGTGTGCGGGAGGATTTCCTAGATCGAGTAAATCCATGGCTGCCCAGGCCCTTTGATAGCGCGATAGTGAATACGGGCGTATGGGAGCGAAGCAGGCGCTATCGTTGCGGGGGTGGAACACTGTGAAAGAGTACGAGAATGAGGGAGAGTGGAGGACAGACGGAAGGAAACAAGGAAAGGTGCGAGCGGAGGAGACACGAATCAGAGACGTGTCGAAAAGAGGAGCATACGGCAGCATCTTAGGGAGACGCGTCCACAGATAAAGAGAAGTATTACACTTCAGTAAAGGGAGTGAAAGAGGGTTTCACTCAATAGAAAAACAGTAAGAGTAATCCATTCTCTTGTGTCTCCACGCCCGGAATACTGAATCAGGATCTTATGAGAAAAGGTTTGTCTTTCGCGGTGCGGTCAATTGGAAAGCCCTCTCTCGAAAAGCGAGTTGCGTGCTGTTTCTGTTTTCTCACTTGTCCTTCTTCGGGGTCATGCGTCGTTTGCTGAGGCACCAGAATATCCTCCGAACTTAAGTTCACAACCGGTTGACTCTTTTTACTACCGTCACGTATTCCTTCCACTTTTTACTCTCGTTTTCCAAAACTTCCCACAATTTCTAAATGTTTTTGTTATTTTATATTTATTAATATTGAACTATACTCCAGACATGTTAGTAACCTGATTTTAATTTCAACACGTTTTACTTTCTCCACATCCATGATTCTTACGTTATTTGATTAATTATGAAATTATTAACAAATTCGTCTTCATAAGAAAAAAATCGAAATTTTTCCGGGAAATTTTAATTTTCATAATGTTTGGTATTTTGTAGGTAAATTTTAATCTTTCTTTATTCTCTTCACACCTTCCTCTTATCCTGAAAATTAATGTATGTCCCTTTTGTTTACCTACAGGTGCACATTTATCAGTTCTTCATTAATTTTCCTGTTAAGAAAACCTTTCCCTGCTTTTCTTCATTTTACTTTCTTCCCACCTCCTCTGTCCCAATTCCACTTTCTCTTCCATGTTCCCTCAGATTAACATTTCTTCCTATCTTACGCCAATTTAACTCAATGCTATCCCTTTCTCAACTATTCTCTCTCCCCCCTTTAGTATTTCATCTTTCTGTGTGTATGAGTGGCTCGCCCTTTCCCCGGTGAGTCCCCAGCGACTGAGCTGTGGCGCGTCACTGCGCAGTCCCTGCTGTTAGTGCCGGTTCTCCTTTAGCGCTTGGCTACCTTCCGGCTCCCAGAAGGTGGCGAGCGACTTCAAAGAATCCATTATTGCATGCTCATCTCATCTGTGGGAGGGCGCAGGTGGGTGGATCTGTGTGCGCACGCAGCTTCCTCATATCGCGACTGCTCCTTGGCGACGCGACTGCTCTACAGCTGCGGCGGTGAGCAGTGCGAGAGACAGACGCCTCGTCTTCATGGGGCTTTGCGCATTGTAGGGATAAAAAGTATTTTGCGCGGCTACCTACTCTCGTGAGGCTGAAAGATACCCCTTCCCTTCTCTTTTACCTCGACACGCTGTGTATTTCAATAGTCTGAGGGCTGTTCAAACAAATGTAGGACGTGTACAAAAGGCATCGCAATGAATGCTCGTCTAAAACGTTAAAGCACAAACTACGTAGAAAACAAATTTTCATGCACTCGCAGATTATCTCAAGCGTATGTTTTGAGATAATCAGTAATAATGAAAAAAATTATAAATGTGTATACAGTAAGTACAAGGAATCTTTTAAATTTAGATAAGTGAAAGAGGGATAAATATATCCAAAATTAAAATTTCAATATCTTTTTTTGGTTTAAAAGTTTAGGACTGTGGGACTTATTGTAATCTAATGTATAAAGATATATGTTAGGAATTTTAAGTGTAGGTATATGTGTTTGATTTATTCAGTATGTACCGCATTTGATGAATATTGTTAACTACCATTTGAAATCAGCCCTTCCCTTTAATTGGCGATCTACTTAAATAATTTGTACCCCTCTCAATGGAAAACAAGGATACGGTTCGTTTCATTCACTGACTTCTTTTTACGGAATGGTTTTGACCAGACTCGTTCATTGAAAGAGGAGAATTAATTTTCCCAATCGTAGTGTATACCCCTTCACTTGCTTAAACTATTCAGTCTTGTTTCTCTTATATTCTATTTCCTTCTCGTCCAGCGCCCTCTGAATTTTTCATCTCGTCCGTACTCGTGAAAGGGGGAATAGGAGACAAAGGGGAAGGCAGAGAAAGGGGAAAACCTGGCAGACAGTGGAGGAGCGGTTGGGAATGTCGCTACATGGAGATGTCCAAGCAGCTGAATGAAAATTCCAATTCCATGCATATCGAGAGGTCTTGCTGCAGCTAGAGCCTTAGGCCTTGCATATTTCCGATTATTAATGTGAACCCATAGAAAACCGAGAAGAAAAGCTTTCTCTTCTTGTGGAGAACGGCATCGTCGTCCTTTCGATAAAATGGTTCGGGAGATGCGAGAGGATGGACGCGTCTGAGAACACACTGCGGTGACTGTAAAAACGCGCTTGCAGTTCAACAATGAACTATGAGTGAAAATCTGAGGATGGGGATGAGGAGACACTTGTGTTCTCTAGAGAAAGAGAAACGAGATTTCTCATTAAAATGCAATCCCAGATATTCGCAAACACTAATCTGAAGTACAACGTTCGTGAGAAAGACAATAACTTAGCAAAAAGAAATCCGAATGAGGGAAACTAGAAAGAGGATAAACAATTTACAGCTCGTTAAAATGAGAGGAAAAACAACAACAAAATAATTAGAGGTAATTAAAAATGTACGGTGCCAGAGACAGTCATACTCGTGTATAATACCTTTTTCTCTTCGTCAAAATGTGTGCTTCAGCCTTCATGTGTCGTGCAGGTTAAAATGAAAATGTACGAAGAATGTATTTCAAACGTATAACGAATTATAATCTGTTTACTCACATTTTGTTCCAACGCTCTTTTCCAATCTTATTGCTTTTTTGGTGAGACAAAGAAATCATTTCTTAATTGATAGAAAGTTCATTATATTACAGATAAAATTATTGAAATAAAAAGATCTATCTTATTTATTTTTAATTTTTACAATTAAAAATAACAGCCTTTATCTGACGAACAAAACATATTAAATTACATATTACATTAAATAAACCTGAATATTATGTTAAATCTGAAGGAAAATAGAATTTGTTGGTACTCTAATTTAGGAATAAAAATTACCTAATATCCATCTTGAGATTCAATTCGAAGTACAAGATAATATCTTTAAGGTCAAATATCTCATGCAAAATATCTCAAAATTTTATTCAGGGTATTCGAGGCCACTTTAGTATTGAAGAATTATATTAAGATGTAAATAAAATGTTTAAGTTTCAGTAAGCTTAGTAATGTAGTTACAAACTTAATGTGATAATACAACACATTTGTTATTGAATAAGAATGTTTCCAATTTTGTGGGCATTGTCTTTAAATTGACTTAAATTGTAAGATGTTATTCGTGTCGCAAAATGGCCATTACGATGAGGATGAATGACCTCACTGTTTCAGTATGATAATAGAGTGTAATGGATCGGGCGAGTTAATAATTACTCGTTGGTATAATCAGAACTATTGACTGACAGACTGCTATAGAGCATTGCAAATCAGATCCACTAAGAAATAAACAATCGACATGACCACTGAATAGGTACGATCGCTTCCTCTACTATCCACGGCCAGTTTCTGAATGAACGAGAAACTGCATCATGTTGCTCCGACTCCGCCCGAATCCCGAATTTCATCCTTATTCTTATAACCAATTTTGCTAACTAATGAATTTTATTAATTTCGGGTATTACAATTAAAATATGAATGAATTGACATAAGTGATACTTAAAGTAGCAATTTTTAAAAATCTATAAAGTTATGTGGCAATTTTAATTTTGTTGTATCACATGAAGGCTTTTCTTTGATCTATGTAGATTCTGTACAACAAAGATTTTTACATTATTAGATGTAAAATGTAACAATTAGGTGACGAATTTCATGAACCAAATTACTATCTTTTCCTCAACCTCTTGCGATGAGTCAGGGTAGAGAAGGTGGAATTAAAAGCTGAAGAGACTGCAAAGGATACATAAATGAAAATTGTCTTTTTCAGGTACACTCAAGATGTAACTGATAATTCTCCATTCATGTCAATATTTCGTGTCAATATTTCAACTTCCTTTGGTCAAATTAAAAACAAAGTAAATATTTTAATAAATTATGAACAAGAAAACTGTCATTACAAAGTAAATAATCAAACTATCCCTACTGTAAGAGCACGGCATTGAAAGAACTTTCACCGCTTTGAATAGGGTTGTTGTATCCTGGAATTGGGAGCAGTGGAAATCACGACTCCAATGCTACCCAGTCCCTTGTTGTTACAAACACACATGCAATGTAATTTCAAAACTATCAGAGTCGGAAAATTTATAAAAACAATAACTCAAACGCAATGTAGAGAACTGATCGGAGGCTTCAAGGATGAAGCTGTCAACTTGATGGTTCGCACATCCTTTGTCTTTACCAAAAGAGTATTCAAATATTCAGTCACTGCTCAAGTATTGACACTTACCGAAAATAAATATAAACAGGTACCTTACAAAAAATTAATATCTGCTCAGTGGAATTATAAAAAAGAATGGTTAATACAAGAAATGTCAATCAACCTAACAATGATCAATTAAATACCAGTTACATACTTTACAGAAATATATTGATATCTGGCGTTATGCAAGACAAAGAACTCTGCTGAATAATAATATTGTATTTTCACACTTAAATCTCCACACATCAATGCAACTGCCTTTCATAGTTCTTTCAAAAAAAATGTACCCTCCTTTATTTTCGAAACTTCTAAAACCTCATCCCTTACAGAATTCAATTGCTGTAAAATGATTTATATGTTTTAAAGCATGGATAATATTTTGTCAGTTATAGAAGTCAGTTTTGTCAGTTATGTTCTTGTCACTAAAATATGGAAATACTGGAAAAATAAAAATATGTATATACTTCACATCGTTATTAAGAAAGATAATGGCAAATGTAATTTATTTTCCTTAATAATAGACATATTTTTACAAATTGATCCCTGCTAACGAGCAATGAAAAAACATTGACTCGCTAATTGTGGAAAAAAAATCTATGAAATAAATTGTATAAAAAGCAATCATTCTAATGTTTTAACAATTGATGATAAATTTACAGTTGATACTTTTAACAATTATTTTGTGTGTGTCGATCTTTGTGTAACTATTGATACCAACTTATAATGCGATTCAGATATGTGTAATAAACATAAAAGAGAAATATAGTTATGTCAGTTCTACTAAGAGATGTATATGAGGAACTTTTTTTAAAATGTTATTTTGTAAAATTATTGAAACTAATTTTGTTTGATTATTGATTGGAATTCAGGGGAGAAGCCTATCTAATACATCAGTTACTTATGATAGGTCAAAAGTATAGTTACATTAATTTGTAGCACGTCAATCAGAACCCGTTTTCCACTATTCAAACAATTTAATATTCAACCTCAACGACGCTTATATTTTCCATGAGGTATTGTTTCTTATGCTCAGCGTGGAAGAGCAACATGTCTATAAAAAGGTATAAAGTAGATAAATGGAAAAAGATAATTTAAAGTTACCTCAATCAACAGAAGAGTTTCAGGTCTTGCACTTATACTACCCAAAAAACTTTTAATATGCCTGAACAGTCAAACTTCGCATCTACCTCAAAAATAATAATAGACATTTTAATTTTTAAAATATTGAAAGTTTATCCTATGAAATGTTGGAATGTTTTTATTTGAAGGTTTAGTTCTCTTTCTGTAAAATACAGAGATTTTAAATAACTATTTCTATCTGAAGCACGCTGGTTACTGTAACTACTTGCACATTTTGCAGTTATATGTGGCATAGTTATAATAACCAGCGTGTGATGGCGCTAAAGATTCATGTCCCCCAAGATGACCCCGCGTGAGCTGACGACGCTTTTCGTACATACCCTCCATGTGTGTCAGCTCCTGTGCATAGTCACGTTGTCTTAACTTTACCTACCAAACGGCTACGCCCACGCAACGCACGGCGAAGAGTGGCACTACGTCGTTGCCATTTCACTGCAGAGTACATCGTACTACTAAACCAAATCAATTGCATTTAAAGCATTATCAACGCAAGAAATGAGAAATGTTATATGAATATTAATTTCTGTAACAAAGAATCTACATCATTGGAGACAGAAAATAATTTTCTAAAATTAAAACTTGTGTTGTGTAGTTCTGTATTATACAAAGCATCGGTATCTACTCCAACTGACCTTTGACAATACCCTCTTGAACCTTAAAAGGTAAAATTTTACTTTTACATCTATGAATTGTGTCGGTTGATGTGAAAGAAAATTTTGTTACAAAAATCCTGAGTATTCTACTCACGCGATGAACCAAGAGGTTCAGAATTGTGCTTGTATTTTCTTAATTTTACTTGTTTGAAAAAACTTTAAGTCATGGTAAAATTTTAATTTTAAAAATAGTAATATATTATTCCAATGACACAAAGATTTTCTTGTTTTAAATTATGGTTTTTAAGATACAGTTCAAAATATGAAATTATACCTTATGAATCCTTCGAATTTTAATATTATACGCTGTGTAAGTAAGGTTTAAATGAAATTAAATCGTATCACGTTTTGGGGATAATTTCTCAAAGTTTCACTTTGTTATCAATGTATTACATTCGAAATATTTGTGTTAATGATTTTTATGGTTTTCTGTTACATATAAATCACCTATCTCGAAAATTCGGGGTGAACAATTTAAAATAACGGCTTATATTTAATAGAACTTTGTTAACATCACTGAGAAAAACCTTGGTAAATATCAAGCTAGAGTTACACAAATCACCATATTATTTATTGTCTTATAGTTAAACAGCGGATAATACTACGTCTAGTGTGATATTATTTGATGATACTGTTCTCCAGAATTTCATAGAATTCTTTGTTTAACATGAAGTACGAATTCAAATATTCTACTTTTAAGATGGAATCTCAAATTTTTCATACCCTCTTTTTTTAATTAGCTTTTTCTAAAAAAAACTCTTATCATTTCTTTCATCGTCTAATTTACTGGATGTCATCAGCAATATTTTCCAGAAATCTTAGCGTCCTTCTAACTTTTTAATCTGACTTCCGCTTGTAGGAAATTCAAAAATACAAAAATAATTACTTCTTCTTAGGAACTCAACATCGCCAACTATTTCTTCTTTGTATCTTTAAGAATATTAAAATTTTTACGAAAATAATTTATTTCTATGGATCTAGCAGTGTTTCATGTAAAAAATTAAATGAATTATACTCATTTTATTAAATTTTAAACTGTAAGTCTTCAACCGCACAATTATTATAATAGATGCACATGTTATAAGTGTAAAAAATTATATTCATTCGTTTATTTCTAGAGTTTATTGCTCTATGTTAAGCGAATCAGTGACACAAATTATTAACATCATTTATCGTACGTACAATTGACGAATTTTTTATGAAATTCCTTTACATAAATATCTGTACACTAGTTTAATTAGACACTAGATCTAAATGTGTAGTTAACATGTAGTTACTTTCAATAAGTGTAAAGCATACATGGGATTTAATTTTATGTGATATTTCAAGATTGAAAATGGATACGAACAAGCTTAAACAAATTGAAATTTAAAAAATTGAAGTTTGGTTGCGACCACCTAAAATATATTTTTGAATTGCGAATTTTCTGTGGAATTCTTTTATTAAGACATAAAACAAAATGAGAGAATGCTGCGTCCAATTTTTTTTACAAAATATTGTCCAAGTAGGAGGGTGTCTCCTTCTAAAAAATCATAGGTTGTTAGGGTGGCTTGAAAAAAAAACGTTTTAAATTTGGCCAGGACACCCTGAGGCACTGGAATGTGACGATACGGAGTCCTATACAGATATTTCCTGGCCATTTTTACATCAGTAGCGATTAGAAAGAATAGTAGAACAAAAATCGATTCTTTCCTGGTAGGAAAGAGAGAGTACTCATCTAGTGAAATATAAGTTTAATAAAACTCAAATTTTCCGCATAAATAAAACGACCCTCTTTTATAATAAATTGTAAATATTGTGATTATAGTTATATAGAACAGACAAAAAGATGTTTCTGAACAAGAATCCGAAAACACAATATTAAAAGTGATAACCTGAATGTTTAGTCTAAATATAGATTAATTTAAAACCGTACTATTAAATGGGAACAGATCAAAATCATGAACATTGAAGAAAATTACCAAAAAAGACGCATATATGAAATGTCACATATAAAAAATGTCAATAATGTCTTAAATTTACAAATAGACGTAGAAACATGACCTGTACATTACAATTTAATTTTGTAAAATAAATTTATACATGTATAATATTTAAGTTAATTTAGTTGATAATCACTGTAATAATTAACGTTGAACACATTGGGATATAACTCGATTGGTTGTTAGTGCTGTAAAAGTTTTTATACTTGGCTTGGAAGTCATATGAAATGCAAGATTTGTTACAGGTGTTGCAATTTCTTAATGTGTTCTTGTTGGATTAAAGTTCTTTGTAGTTTTACGTCATCCATACCTGTTATTGATTTTCTTGTGGATTAGTTGACATGGTGACACAATTTTCGCAAAGTTTTTAGGAACCAGATGATGACCTGAAACAAGGATCGAAACGTTGTTAAAGTGTAAATAAGTAATTTAATGGAGTGCTTTTAAATTGTTGTGATCTGTTGAAAATGTATCTGTTGAAAAATAGGGTCTTTTTATATTTCATTCATGGTTGAAACGTCAAATTTCCCTCGTTTTAGTTTATACCCGAAACAATGCAGTGTTTCAAAATTACATCATTGAAATGCTTATTATGATTAATATCTATCACATTTACTTAGATCGCGTAATCTCTTCATTGTCTTATCGCGTGGTAAACTCGTATATTTTTATCATTAGATTCAACCTTCGATTTGATACACTTACGATAAAAACTACTGAAGATAACCGAATCCTTTTGAGCCCGGGTAAGCTTTCCCATATCACATGTATGTAGTATTATTATGATTCAAACTTGGCACGGTTAACGCCAAATTTTGTGACTAATTGAAAGATTTAAAAAATTAATTGAAGACTTACGACCTTCTGATGGGCGAATACAATATATTTCGTGACATAAAACACATTTCGACTTTAACGAAGAATAGAAACGTTGTGTGCTTTATATCACAAAATTATAGTATTCGTCAATCATAAGATCGTAAGTTTTTAATTATTTATTTGTTTTGAATACATAATGGGCGTTAATTGTGGTATAAAAAATTTTCTTTCATAAAAAATTTATAAAATAACACCCTTTACTGGTGTATGCGACCTTCTTCTGAGAATCGATTATCGCAGACTATCGAAGATCGAAACAGTAAACGAATGTTTATTTCGACTCCTTTTAGTTCAAGTCGTCTTTTGTTGCTGTTGAAACTTCGACGAATTTGTGAAGGTGCACGTGTCTGCCAAAGCTGTGCGCCATCTCCCATTGAATCAGTGTTAACTTGATTGCCTTATACACTGTCACCGTACTTCTAGCGGAACTATCATTAAGCTTAATCGTCACCAGTAAAACATTTGTGACCATCTATTTTAAAGAAATGAGTTTTCTTTTGAAGAAGAGTCTTCCGAAATTTTACATTAATTCATGAAGTGTTTTTTTCCTATACTATACTCGAGATACCATTGAATTAACTTTTAAAAAGATGTTTATGAAGATAATTTTTGAATTCGCTTTCTTTGTATTTCCACTTTATTTATTCTGAATTGACCCTTTCAATATTTAGTAATACATTATTTGGTAACATACGCGGAAATTAAAAAGAAAGCTAATTTCCTGTTATTATATTTATCGAAATTTTATTTCAAGTTTGATGTAAAATTTGTCACAGAATACCAACAAATGTATGACAGAAACAGAAACATTGCTGAGATCTTTCGAGAATGCATCGTTATTGAAATGACTACTTATTGTGAGTAATGTTAGTGTCTTCCCCTGTTGATGATCCTACGTCAGCTATGAACTGAGGGAGGTCTACACAATAACGAAACCCTCCACCATTTCAGTCTGACCCTTCCTCCGTAATCATGTGTACGTCCGGGACTTCATGTTTCTCATTAAACTTTCCTAAGCAATCTGCCCAAACTTTTGCTCGGCAATTCATTCTTGTTTCTTCCTCTTTAATAAATCGCAGCAAATCAAAGTCAGCAACACATTTTGTTCAGTAGCAATCGATATGGCAAGGAGGGTTCGACGAAAAGAAAGTAGAGGAGAGCGGCGGGACGAGGGTGGGATAGGCGTTGGGAGACTGGCTGGGGGAAGTGAACTACAGCGCGCACGAGGCAAGGGGAACAGAAGATGGAGAGACGGAAAAAGAACGGAGAAAGAATCCTGGGTGTTCCCGGATTAATCAAAGAGGAGATGGGAATGTTCCGGACCATTATCCAGCCACCAAAGTTCGATTTGTTCCCGTCACTTGATGCGGCGGGCGCGAGGTGAGGCGCCGTTGGATTTATCAAGCGGACACTCCGGCCGCGGGGAGCTGCCGCGACCGGCGACAGAGCCATCTTGTAGCGAAGCGGAAAAACGAAAGACTGAAGCGGAGATTACAGTTATATACTTCAGCATGCAAGGTGTTACGCTGGAGTTTCTCTCTCTCTCTCTCT
>NNCF01143110.1:140470-156319 GCA_002313205.1 Laupala kohalensis
AAACACTCGATTTACCCCTTTCGTGCACTTCACTTCACATTTTCCTTCCCACCTTTTCTAAATCATTTATTTCCCTCGTATCACTTCACTATCACTTCACTTCACTACCCTCTATTACTCCACTAGCTTTAGCGTATCCATTCTTCCCGAACCTGCCTAATCCTTTTAATTTGTCTATTCCCCTTTTTTGGAACGTTTTTGAATTTAAGAGAGGTTGCTGAACCCGATAGCGCTCCCAAGACAACCGCAGGCAAATTGTTCCAGTCCCTGATTGATCTATTGAGGAACGAGTACTTTCCTATGTCTATCTTTTGTTTCCTTTCACGAATTTTGAAAAGTGATCTTGTCTACCCAATCTAGTCGGTTTTTCTAAACGCTCTTTGACATCTCGCCACGACAACTCTTGTCGTTGGCTCGGCTGTCGGGCACGGACCCGAATCACACAAGTCTTTAATGTAGGGAATATAAACATCACTACACAAATGGTTATGGACACAAAAACTAAACCTCTCTTCTTCAATTTTCATCCGACAGACTAGATTGAAAAACGCCTTCTTACGCTGACTATCGGTTCACATTACTCAATACCGGACGCATATTCGTATTAGGAGCTGCCTAGGTGTGGGGAACATATTCGACGTGCCTTTGGCAACAAGTATATTACAAAACACTTTAGATCTTTTGTAATTCCTAATACTATGATTTATGAGTGAATGTTAATTAATTAAAGATTTGCTTTCATGTCTCAATTTTTTCTGTTTCAGATGACAATGTTCGATAATCTCACATTGCTCCACATTTACAATAACAATAATTTTTCTTATTTAATATTTTCCATCTTTTTTTCCTTTCTCCCCATTTTATAGAAATTCTAATTTCTCTAGGCTTGCGGAAATGCAAAAATTATTTTTAATGTGTATTTTATAAATGTTTCTTAGAATGTTTTAATGTTACCATTGTTCGTATTAAGGTCCAAGAATTTATGTACATAAGTGATTCAGTGTAAGAGATGGTGTACACCTTAATTTCGTCATCAAATAAAGGAATTATTATTATTATTATTAATATTATTATTGTATACCTTTACATTGCATTCAAATTTCGTGTTTTAAATACCCGCATGTTATCAAAATTTCTGATCATGTCAGCAACGACTGAAGTTACTCATGAAACTTCACTAGGAAGGATCACCAATGAGCAAGGTGAAGTTTCACTCATAATCCTATACACGTTTAAAAAAAGGAATTTTTAAAATCACTTTTTATCTGTGTTTTCAGATTCCAGCAGTTATATTACAACGACGAACATAACGAAATTTTAAGTTGCGAAGTTGTTAATTTTTTTATTAATATAATTGGTTTTGTGTATTCTTATATTTAAAAACCAACACTATTACTATTACCGTGACGTTCTTTGGACATGAAACGAGGACTAATGAAATACCACACTCCCTCTCATAGATGGAATGTGTTAAGGAAAAGGCACCTGAAAGGGCTTGCGCAGGTTCCCCTGCCCCCTCTTTAAAAGAGCAGGGTTCATGTCAGTAACAGCTCAGATCGCGAGAAGGGAGCGATTCATCGTGGCGGAAACCATGCACCGGAGCGGAATCCCACGACGAGGCTCTGGATGACGGAGGGGGCCAAGTGACGACGCTTTGCCATTGGCAGCCGGCAGCAAACGCTGTGGCGGTGGGCAACTCACTGCTCCATCTCATCGCGCTACGAGCTAACGAACGAGATACAGAACTTGTCTTACATTTGGCATCTCAATGGAACATGGACAGGGTTGGAAAATGATTGTCCGTAGGTGTCAATTATAACGTTAACATTTTTATAGCAGTTACTACGTTTCATCCTGAAGTTTATTGAAATTATATTCAGTAGGAGATGAACACTCATACATGCATTTCTAGTATATCATAGTGTATCTGTTACAGATATCCAAAGCATAAGAGGAAAATAAAGGTCGAAAATTTGATAAACTAGCCCTTCCAGTCCCTTACCACACCATTGAACCCACAGTCACTGCTTGCCATATCAAGAGAGGCGTTGGAAGTGATAGACACAAATGAGAGTGTAGCAGTGGTGCAAACGTAGCCTCTTAATGTTCCCTCTCGGTCAAGCGATTCATTCGCTCAGTCGTGTTGATTCTCGTCATTTCGTAACCTGCCCCTGTTGCTGGCTTATTAAAGCGGGGCGCTTCCGCCGCGCCGCGCAGCGTTGTGCGGCGCGACGTTTGTCCAGCGATTGCCCGGTGGCAGCGGTGAGGCAAAAGCACATGGACACGACGAATGCCAACGTCACTTTAAGGCCATGGATAGATTCATGTTTTTGAAATCAAGCTTGGACATAGGCAATGCTAAGTAAAATTTTTCTCGTTGAAACCTTTTTAAAGTGAAAGCTGTCTATAATAAATGCCCCAATAAAATTAAAATAATAATAAATGTAGAATAATATTTAAGAGTGAACTCACCCGTGTTCTGTATTTTACACACAGAATTGTTTCTCACTGTTAGTATCCAGGAACTCAAAATTATTCTCATATATAAACGAGAATGATCACATGCAGAAGTATCCCTTGTTTTTTTGTCTCATACGTTTGGAGAAAACATGATTTGATTTCTCAGACTAATTTTTTTATGGACATACTGTTACTAAAGCTCCATGCACCAAGAATTTGGTCACATAAATATATTTAGAAATAACACAAGCAAATTTATTATTTGCCCCGCCATTGGGTTATTGGGATTAGGTAATGTACATTGCATAGTTCTTACGAGATTTTTTTTTCTTTCCAATACACGAGAAATAATACGACGGGAGAATATTGGTTATGTTGAAAAGCTTTTCTTTGGCCTAATTTTTCATGTAAACATTTTAAGAATCTTTCTGAATAATTTGGGCACGGTTGCTAATATTATATGCGAGGATATTGCCTTTTCAAACTCAAGAATGAGTAATCGGAATAAAAACTTTAATTTGTAAGATCGCAAAAAAGAAGAAATGGTATCGTCTGCTTAGTGAAAAATATAAAGAACGCGGGCACAATTAGGGAACTAAACGACAGAAACCTGAAAAGATAACTCTGAAAGAGTAAGACGTTCGTGACATGCAATTCTAAATTCATTATTATGGCGAAATGTTTGAAGACGATTGAATCCACCTCAGTAACAACAAAGACAGTTCAGTAAGAATGCGCAAACATTGGTGTATCGACTGATTATGATTGTGATGTTTGCAGTGCCAAATATTAGGACGTAACTGAAAGAGAATGACTAGGAGATGTTGTTTTCTCTATACGTCCACGGTAACAATAAAATTTGTTCATTATGTGCTCGCATAATGTATACTGATGTTATGATAATATTTGCCATGTTTGTTACTAAGTATAGTTTTTGACGTTTCGTTTAAATCTTTTAGTATTGTTGTCAGTCGTCTTTGACGTATTGTTTAAATCTCAGTTCTTTTTATATAAGTGAAGTGCTCGCGGTCTTGCGGCATCTCGCTCCACTTCTCTGTGTCGATCCATCGCCTCAGCTTCTCTGTCCACCGCTTGAAGGATGCCACTGTCCAGTCTACGTCCCTTTCGTCCCTTCGCTCATCCGCGGGTATCCGGGGGCATCCGCTCAGTATCTACGCGACGGGCCGGCGGCGGCAAGCGACGGCAGCAGCGGCAGCACTGAGCCAGTCTTGCTGTGATTGCGTCGCCGTGATAGTAGAGGACTTCAATATTCCATTCCATCAGAGTTACTCTGTAAGCCCTTGCGAGGTTGGCCAAATATTTGTTCTCTTGCCCCCATCAGTGCGGCAACCGAGGGCCAATGTAGCCCTGCCATCAAGCGACGAGACGTTAGCTGTGGTGGAGGCGTCCTAGTGCGTGGGTCGTTCGTGAGGCAGCGCTACTCACGTGGTCAAGGAGACTAGGATCAGCGTGACACAGAAACATTGCTCGTCAAACGAAGTACTCAGCTCTAGAACGGACAATAGGGAATAATTCCAATAATACAATTAATAATGAATAAATTATCCAATTAATAATAAATAATGAAGAATCCAATATGTTATGTACTTTTGTACTTTCAAACCTTTTACGCTAAAAAAGATCAGATTTAAAATATAAAAATTAAATGCTTAATTTTTACCATTCAAGTTTCTTTATTGGAGATGACAGGTACGAAAGAACAATTGGAGTTTCATTGGAACGGATAAGTGAAACAATGTAATCAATATTTTATTTTAATTTTATTAATATTACTAGCTGATTACCCGGCGTTTCACGAGATTTCTCTTAGATTTATGTACTTTTACAGCATATATACAGCATATCTCTGGAGCCGCGTCGATCGAATTTTCGCTTCTTAGGTATGACGCAGATTTCATTACAATTCTTGTAAAATCTGAACTATTTGTCGAAATTTCACGTTTTAAAAACGCTTCCTCTCTTTGATAAATACACAATACAAATAACCCATTAAATTTGATTATGATTGATTTTTCCTTCTTAAATTAAAGTATTTTAACACTTTTATTTTTAATTTCGTTCTTTGAGATAAACAATATCGCCATTCATGGTTCTCACCTATCTTAACAATTTAGACAGCGTGAGCGAATATAACTCTCGTTTTCCCGATTTTATCGACATTTGTTTTCAAAAATCATCTCTTTCTTACCATATATTTTTAATATAGAAGTTATTTTAAGTTCATCCTGGACATCCAACCTACCTGCACGCCAAATTTCATCATGTTTGGTTCAGTGATCATTAAGTAGCAAACAGACAGACACATTTTGGCGTTACGCATTTATATATTAGTATAGATTGAACATGGAACTCGCACTTTCTTAAAGGTCGCAGATTAACTCATCAACCCATTAAGAACATACTTCGTCTTCGGAGTTCTCATATCTTAACTCAATTCACCTCGACGAAAGTAATTTCCTTTGTGCCGTTAATCGATGAAACCCCGAATCGTTCGTTTCTTAAGACGCAGCCCGGAACCTACACAAGGAAACCGTTTTTGCGGCACGTGGCAATCGATTCATCGATATCGATGAGATGCACCCTTGAAATTGGAAATGGGGGAGGACGACCACCCGTGATGAGTGGTGCGACCGACAGTAGCATAAAATGTGGGGAGGTGAAAGTGATGGTACATTTGGCACGAATAAAAGGAGTAGGAGTCATTAATTGTGGGTAGCGAAGACTATTCAAGAGATTTATGGAAAAGACGTAAATAATTTCACAAGTTATGAATTACAAGATAAGCTAAGAGTTACAAAACTGACATTTCAAAATATAGCAAAATTTCTTAGAATTGACATGAAATTCAATATGATTGTATCTTTTCTGCATAGAGGAAACGGCAGTTAATTCATGCAGACGAAAATTCGAAATAAAACCAACATTGTATCTAAGTTAATCTAGTTATCTCTTCGTTCTTCTACGGAGACCAGATGTAATCAAACAGTTATGAGAGAAAGAACTAAGAACGTGCGGTGATTTTTCACAACGGAGTTCCTGATCAACACACGTTATTTTAAATAAAATGTTTATTATACACAATGCAAACACATGATTTTTGTTGTTCTTCTGAATTAATGTTTATATTTTCTGATTTCATATGTTGTTTCATATTTAATTTTGGATTGTTTTGCTTATTTCACTCTGGCGTGTTTCTAAAATGCCATTTTTAATCCATAGACCTTGTATTTGACTTAATTTGTACTTTGTGTTATCTACCCTAAAACAGGGAAATGAATATTTGGAAATTATTGGTAGGCACAAGAGGAATCAGAAACTCGGACATTATAACACAAATGATTTGACGCATTAACGAATACGGTACGATGCATAGTTACCAAGTCAAGTACTCTGGTGGCAGCTTTCGAGGCAGCTGATGCCGTAGCAGCATTCGGTAGGAGTTTGAGCGGCGGCGGCGGCGGCGGCCTGTGGCAGACACGTTTGATTGATTCATCGGCTGCCATGTTATTGCGCGCAATTTAACGCGAACGCTGAGCCACGCCGTTGGAAGGTTTTGCTCCTGGGGACTTCCCCTTCGTGACTGCTTTGTCCCACTCTCTCGCTCTGATATGCTTGCTCCTGCTATCGTTTGCTCTTTCGTTATCGTTTCTGTCATTGTCATTTAATTTCAGATATGCATTGACATATTTTATTTTTCTTTATCTCAGTATTTGTAATATCATATTTCATTTCGCAATACATGAATTTTACAATATGCAGAATTCCACTATGAAATACCACATAGAGAGGAAGACTGCGGCAAGTATTCGTAATAGCGTTCTCATGCACCTCATTTTTCTAGTTCTGTAGACAAATCATTTATTTATAAAGACACAAACACTCTAAACACTTCTTTTATTAAGTGAACCATTTGGTTCATAAATATCGATCAAAATTATTATTTGGAAACAAGTGAAACCTAACCTCTCTAAATAGCTTATTTCGTATGACTCAAAAATCTTACTTTTTTCATTTCGTGTACAGCTTTAAGTGTGGGAAGGCAGTGCTTCTCGGCCTATTTCATGGAATTTCCAGAACCGGAGCATGTGCGAAAGGGTAAATGAAAGAATCGATTGGAGAAAGGAGTTACGTGGCAGGAAAAAGCGGAGCATCCCGAGAAAAACTGCAACAGACCCGCTTTGTTCGTCATGACAGATACCACTGCAATCGGTAGAGGTAGCGGGTTAGTGAATTAGCTACTTTACCACTTCACAAATCATATTTTCCTAAAGTACATTTCAGAAAAAATATAATAACCAGCCCCAATCAGTTATTTTACTCACTCACAGAATATTCTTGAAAATATTTTGATGATAAATATACGTCGTTGAATTTTAACAAGAATCTCACACTTTTTTTAATTTAATGCTGCTTATACCACAGCAACTTCTATACTTGCAAATTGAGTCATATATGTTGATTCTATTGCACTGTGATTTATTTATATTAACTTTATACGGTATAACTAATAAGTAAAATAATAATTATCGTAACTTAAAGAAGCATATGGTTTGTTCCGCGTGAAAATATTCGTGAAATAATTTTTACATTTCCTTCCCTTCACCTATACTTCATTTACGGAAGAATAGTTTGTGTTTGGGCGGAAACTTGACAATGAAGCAAATACAGTCTCTTGAGCTTGCACTAGTCGTGTGGTGGTTACGGAAGCCCCTTCCGCCTCCGGAGAACGACGGCGGCGTGCATCCGCACCGTCGTCGCTCGCTCGCATCGGACTATTGACAGCTTCACCCGCGAACACGTCAGGCGCAGCCGGCGTCGGCGCCGCCCAAGATGGGATTGACATTCAAACCCCTGCTGGGTCCTAACGAAATCGCACCCGCCACGGCCGTCCTCTGCTTCCTCCTTTGCGAGGACGACGACGACGACGACGGTCGTCGCGCTGTGCTGCGCTGCGTTGGGCGAAGGAGCTTCACGCATTCGTTGTCATGCATTCGACACATTCGAGGACTACTCCTCTCCTTCAATCACTGTCTTATTCAACTATTTCCTCTCGTTTCCTAATTACGATTCTCTGAAAATGTATATACCAAATCTTAAAGATAGGTTGTAACGAATTTTGGTTTTCTTCAATACACATATGCATACACAATACATATCTTAATAACAAAAATATCACAAATAAAAAATTTATAATTCACTGCAATTGTATCATATTGTCTTCTTTTCATTACAGTATTTGTTAAGCTATGTGTTACTGTAGCTTATATACATGGAGCGATAGGAGGTGGGTGGTAGGGCTATTGTTAGTAGGTGGGCAGGTTAGCTGGATTTACCAACAACTTGACCCACATGGAGTAGTTAGTAAAGAGTTACTGATGCTAGGAGTAGTAGAGGTGGATAGAAGAAGGAGGGATCGCTTTTCAATAGTCACAGCTACATGAACTGGGACATTGTAGTGAAAAACTACGAATTATTTCTGGCCCCGCCGGGAATTGAAAATGGAGTAACTCAGTGGAAAGCAAACACGCACGCCCCTTTTGGTGTGCACGTGGTACTTATGTTCCCTTCTACTAATCATTCATAAGCTAACACAGAACCTTATTTTCTGTCATTTTTTCTAGCGCTGGGATTTTTTAATAAATAGAGGCTTATTAATAAATTAACATTTTCTTCAATGACAATAATATAATTTTTTGTTACAATAATGTTCTTCATTAAATGGTCAAGTCTAATATTACACCTATGTAAAAATAAAAGAAATATATAATATACTCTATTCTTCTAAAAAACTAGATAAATATTATTTGATCACTTTAGAAACACATTACAATTCGCGTCAACAATAAGAAAATTCAAACAATGAAAACTGTGGTTTACGGAGGGATTTTATTATAGAGATCGATTTATAAAAAAATCAGTTATAACTTTTTTTTTTAATTACACAAACGTGTCCTTAAAATAGAGAAATTTATTATAATATGTTTACATCGAGACATCATTTTTTCTAAAATACTTTTATTATGAACAACATAGTATACAAATTAACAATAAAATACAACAATATGGAATTTACTATAAAGCACAACAACAGGCGTGTTTCATCATTACAGACTCGATCCATTTTACTCGAAATTTTACAGGCGAGACAAAAACATCTCTCATTCAGAAATTTTAATTAAAGTGTTATGTGCTGTTGGAAATAATCAATCGATATAGTTTTGATGTGAAGCGCATCATATAAAAAATCACATAACATTATTCCGTTTTTATTGCAGATTTTTATCTGATTTGAACGGAAACATTTTCTTGCGCAATAATTCGAACATCAAATTAGGTCATAAGAAAATTGTTGAAAAGTTCAATCACGATGAGACGATTGTTAATTGTCCAAGAAACTCCAATAAAAATTATACAAACACATCAACAAAATTATTGTACATAATATATTATATTTATTTAGGTATCAGTCTTCAGTCAATAATATTTACGTTTTCAACCATATTTGCGCCGAAGACCACCCACTGGCCTTAAAGAGACAGGGAGAGGGTTGTATGTCAATGGTTCATTGAGGTCACTTTTAACTTTTGCTTGATCTGAAAACGAAGAAAGAACATTTTTATGTATTTTTATTACTTGATAAATCTGTTGATTTTATTTTATGATAAAATTCAAAAAATGAGAGAAAATAGACATTACAAAAAAATAATTTATATTTACTAATTATTTTGTTTATCTTATGTATTAAAAGTTTAAATTAGTGTTGAATAAAAAGTATTAAAATAAGCTCTATATTTAAAATTTTAAATAGTTAACATTAAATTCAACCTTTCGACCTTGTTTGTGGTCACCTTCAGGTAAAAATGTTTTAAAACCAACTTAAAAATTTCAGGGCGTAGTTGGCTCCTTGTCAACAATACTCGTGCATTCTGGCGATTTAAATATATGACTGTTGTATAAAGTCGCAATTTACTGGGTACACTTCTGTAACAGTCTTCAAAAATTATTTTGGGACGTTTCGTGATAAAATGTGTTACTAGTAGTATTGACGTGTGCGCACTATCCTAGATACATCTGGATTTTTTTTGTAGACCTAATGAGTACATTAATGAAATTTCCACATTTTATCATGGTAACTAATTTATTTATTTCACAACTTGTCTTTTGACGTCATTGCCGCCATCATCAGTGGATCCACAAGAAATTACAAAAGATAATTTAACCCTGTACCTTAGCCATCGGGCCATTACCAGGGCTTACAATCTTTATTCTACAAAATATGTTCTTTTCTATCTGCACACTTTCTTTTTCACTTCTGTTTCATCTCTATCGTGGTCTTATTTTCTTATTTCAATGCATATCTGCGCTGCAAATTCAAGGAAGTTGCCATCGCCTCGAGGAGATTTGAACGATCTATTAACTCTTCTTAATTGCATTTCGTATTGACATTATCTGCTCCATATTTTCTTCAAACAACTCTATGCAGATTAAATACTTTAGTCTCTATCAGCTTATACCATTCTTGCCCCATGTACACATCCTTTTTCTTCATCTTCACACACCATTTACGTCTTCCTTAGTTGGTTATGTCGCACTCGAAAACATGTTCAATTGTTTCATCATCCATGTCGCACATACACCCTTAACCATCTCTCATGTTTCTCTTATACAAGTATGCATTAATATCTGCATGCCTCGTTAATATTTCTATTGCACTTCTATGCGGAATGAGTTTGGTGTCCTTACCTGGAAATCCGCGCCACGCATTACGCAGCCGCTGAGCGGGCATGTCCACCAAAAGCGTGAGAGCCACTGAGGTCAGCAGCACCGCCGTCAATTCCCCTCCATTCACCTGGACAATGTTCGCAAACAATTGTTAGGTTGATCTCGAGTTTATTACTCGGGCGACGCAGGGAATGAGGTCGTGGATCGAATCAGGAGTGCATGTGTGTATGAGAAAGTGTGTGTGCATAAGCGTGAACATGCTCCTACGAGTGTTACAACACTCAAGTTTGTTATATACTCGTGTATCTTCTCAATGAAAATTTCAAGAGTCTCCACATAAACCGGCTGTTTTCCACGAGGGCCTATCGGAATTGAAAGAGCTGTTCTTGTTGTTGACATCGTAATTTCCGACTGAATAATTCCCCTCTCTACTCTATGAAGGTTGAGGATTATGTACACTGTGATGGATTTACAGAAAAATTAGATAGATAAATAAATAAAGTATTATCAACGGGGGTGTAGCTCAGTGGTAGAGCGCTCGCTTCGCATGTGAGAAGTCCCGGGTTCAAACCCCGGTACCTCCACTGTTTTTATTCACCGTGAAAAAGTATTGGAGGAATATTCAAGTATATTAAAATTAATGACTTTGTCGCAATTATCCTATGAAGTTTTAAATTTAACGACTATAAGAATATGTCATTGAAAGAATTTCTCCGTAAAATATTTAAAGTACTACGTCTATGAAAGCTGTTATCAATCGAAATCAAAGGGGAAGATTATAATGAATGTTATCTGAAATATATATACACTTAGCTCTCTTAATCATTATATGTACAACTTTTTATGCAATGTGAAGTGCTTTGATCCTTACCAGAGATCCAATAGAATAGTGTTCTGACGCGCGAATCCGACCGACGTTGTAGAAATAGATGGGAAATTGCGTTAAGTAAACTGCATACGCAATGCGCGAGAATATTCGGAATCCTGGCCATTCCAATAATGCGCCAAGAGGACCTGCAGCATTAAATTGCAAAAAAACGTGTTAGTCTGTTTGTCCAATTCAGCTGTAAAAGTTATTTCTAAATTGTTCAAATAGTTCATCCTACATAAAATATTGCTATTTTTTATTATGTAAAATTAGTGATGCCAAACAAACCATTGCAAATACTTTATCATGTACGTTTAAAAGTCTCTGTCACAAAAACGTCGTAAAATATATTGTGTAAATGCAGATCCATTGCAGTAGCTCAGTACAGTCACATACAATTTTAAATCTGGTGAGATTTCGATTTGTCTCTTAATTTTATTATTTTCATATCTGTATTATAATTACTTCTGTTTTCCAAAACTGCTTTTTCTTTCTCATTGATAAATAATTTTCCAAACTCTTTGAACAGTCAACTAATGTGTTGGAGCAAAGATAAATTATTACAGCGCCTATACCAAAGTCTACGAGTACCAAGGGAAATAAAATTCACACTTACTAGATTCCCTGTACACAAAATTTACGGGGAATTTTTTTTTTTTGTAGAAATTTTTCGAAATGTGTTTTAAAAATCTTGCAGTCAATTTTCACCATTACTAAACTACGTGTACCAGAAAGTAATATACCAACCGAATTCAAACAATTTTTTTTTTCGTAGGTTCTTGTAAAAAGTAATAGATTTTGTGATTAAGTTTCAATGTTCTCCAAGCGTATTAGACATGAACGAGTGTAATTATAAAGGACATTGCCTGAATTAATTATTTTTGTAAAGTCGCACAAAGTGAAATACTTATTAAAATCACTTATTAAATTGCATTGTGGCATAAAAACTTCACTGAGCAGATAACATTTATGTTTGAAAGTGTTAGGTATAAATTATGTCAACTATGGTTTTAAATTTGTATTATAGCCGTTGAAATAAATGCACGTGAAGAGAAGTACATGTTCAAACGTAGTAAAGTTTTGAATGGTGTTTTTATAATGCGATGTGTTCTAATAAAAGAGCACTTCAAAAATACTTTATTCTCAATTGGAAGGAAGTGCTTATACTAGAATGAGTCAAATATTTCCCAGGATTCCGGGTGCGTATTAACACTGATGTAGGTGCCTGGAGACGTGTTGAGAAGAAGGTCTAGGAGGCGAAATCTTGGTTGATATTATATGAAAAGACCCCCAGGAATCAATGAAACAAATGGTTTCACACTTTTAATTTCTATTTTTTCAGTTAAACTAAATTAAGGAATGGATAATACCTAAACATTGTGTTACTTTAGACACAATATTAATCCGAGTAATGAGATACATAATCAGTCGTCGTGAAAAAGTATTGTCAGACGGCAAGATATCCTCCGAAGTTATCGTCTCATGCATGTCTTACCCCCGTAGCCGGAAATGCAGGCGACAATACCCCATGAAACAAAGGTACCCCATGCAATGGGCGCCAGGGCAGTGTAGATAGCGCCGTGCAGAGGTTGGAAGCGGTATCCGCGCAGGCCCATTTGCACCGGTCCACACATGGCCAACACACCTAATGAAGTAGCCACAACCCATCCTACCAATGCTTGTCTCTGTTCAAGAATAAAAAGGCACGCACATGTTAGCATTTTACCGAGGGAAAATGAAAGCGCTCAAAATTACTCCTTTTCGCCTGCGAAATATTGTGAAGTGGCAAACGTGATGAATGATTCATTACTCTTATAGGAAAAACCTTTTACAAAGCAGATAATTCTCTCATATTTTCTTGCTTTAGATACTTGTTATAATTGATGTGTATGATACATGGTGATTCATTTATTTTTAAGTGTTCTACAAGAAACGAAAGCACCTTAATTTGACTTCACTGCTTCTAACTACTAACTACGAATTTAAAATTTTAAAAAATTGCATAATTCCTCATTTTGCATTTTCAAGCATGAAAATTTGAAATAATTTCCAATTTTTGTTTTTAAATTTTTAAAATATTTTCAGACATTCAGAAATAACAGAAACTAAAAAAAAAATAATTACACTCTGACTGAACTTGTGTAACTTTCTTGCACACATTGTCTCTATGAAGTAAATGTAGTAATTCCTTATAGCATTTTTCCTGTTGTTCTAATTGCTACTGTCAATACTTTAGTTGAATTTAAATAATATATCGAGCAATGTATTTTAGATATGTTTCCAGTATTTAAAATTATTATACTTGACATAACATAAATTATTTTAAAAAATGCTTACGCCGCTTGTTGGCTAAAATTCTTTCACAATTTTGTTCTTTACATCGCAATCCCTTTCTTAGAATGAAATAGGTAACAAGATGTCTTACCTTTGATAAATAAAGTTTTTCACCGGGTGCACATCGCAGGAAATATCCAAGTGCAACTCCCATTAAATATATTGTAGCACGATTTGTTGCCATTGTATATGACATATCAGCTGTGCGAAATAGTTGGGATACCCTAAAAAGATAATGACACTGTCCATTTCAAATAGAAAGTAAGATATTTATGTGCCATAATTTTAACAATATATCTAAAAAATAATATGTTTTAAGAATTATTCATCAAAACTAGCATTTGCAGGTAAGAATGATAATTCATAAGTAAGTATCATTTTGAAATCATTCCAATTTATTTTTCCTCCCTTGTTAACATCTCATGTAATTCTTGGAAACATTATTTAAGTTTTTTCCTAACATAAAAAAATTCAAGTTATGGTTGATGTGAAAATATTGTTTTATTGGAAAAGGTATATATTGACTATCCTAAAAGTTTAAATGATAATATCTTATGGATTGAGATTTCCACAGTTAGATTATTTTTCTTTTCATGGGGAATAAAAAATTAAGAAATTGAAATATTTTGAAATTGAAATTAAGAAATTGAAAATTTGAAGTTATGTGAAATGTGTTAATATTCGGCCTTCACATTCCTTTTATTACAAGGTTTTTATTTAATATTATTAATTTTAATTTTTATGTCAGCACACTTGATGATGTATTGACCCTCTATAAATCCTTCTATAACTCCATACAGATAGTTCGTAAATGTTAAATCAGCAAAGACCTTTCCTATCTTTGGATACACACACACACTCATGACTTTTCAATAACAAGTAGTCTCCAAAAAATAACACAAAGAAAACACTGTTTAATCATTTCTAAATTATAGCTCTTATACATTATTGTCTATTTTCATGAATTTTTAAATTAAAAAAACTCTATAATTATATTTAATGATATACTTGGTATCATTCTAAGGGTAACAAAATATAAGTATAAACAAACGTTTTTGAAAAAAAAAAGAAAGTAGATTCAATTGTAAAAAATAAAAAATTTCAGTTGTAAGTGTAATTTCTGAAAATCGTAGAAGATAATATGTTTTATTTCAATAAAGTTCATAGCTTCAAAGAACAAATGTTTTTAAAACATCGGTAAATAGTAAGGATACTTATGAACATTCCACTCCTAAAATCCGAACCAACATTAAAGTACAACTTTCTATGTAGACAAATGCAACAATTTGATCTGGTTTAAAATTATATAAAAATCGCAAAATTAATGCTAGCAAACCCATTTTATGATTAATATTATGAAGTATTTTTATTAATATTATTTAACTAATCTAATCTAGGTAGGAACAAATTTAATTTAGGTTTGTTTCCAAAGAAAATATACTTGTAGTTTAAACTACAGTCGCGAGATAGTGCAAGCGACTGTACTATTGCATGACTGGTGCTGCACTCACGTGGCGCCAAAGTGAACGACAGTGCTGAGCTCGTAGCGCAACGCAACGGCGAAGCGAAGAACTGTAGAGGCTACAGCTAGGATGAAGAGCAGCGCGATCCCTCGACGAGGACTTCGACACATTAAAAGCACCAAAGCCGGTGTGAGGGTAAATAGCTGCATGTCAATCCCCAATTGGTGTGTATGAGTCAGGCACTGTACGAAGGAAAGCAGACACGCTCATTATAAAAATTCCTCCGCGTAGCATTCACCGAACAATTTTCACTTAACAAAAAGAAATTAGTTTGTTATTTTTCCCATCATGTTGGGAAATATAATTTATTTTGTTATATTCAAAATTTGGTAATAAGACTTTCGTTGAACCCATTTTAAAATTTGTTTCCTTTGTATCTGAAACAAATGTGTTTAAACATTTCAGGAGTGGGGGAAAACAATAGACGAATTGCATTCTTTTGCAGATGAAAGAGCCAATTGGTAAAATTATATATTAAAGAATCAAGAGAAGAAAAAATATCAATTAAACTGATTATCGTTCAAAATTATTTCGAGCGAAGTAAATCGAATGAACAAACTTATCAATAAACAAATTATCTAGCTTATTGCAAAGAAGGGAGTAAAAATAATATAATTTAATTATTTCATTTTCAAATCTCGAATGTAAATTGTGTGTGGTACAGTTTAATTACAAGTAGTGTTACATTTTTTTAAAACTATAATTTAAGTAGATTTTTTAACTTGAACGAGAACGCATAATATAAATGAAAAATCTGGAACATGTTTGTCACTGACAATAGAATGATGCTCCGTAGAGCAAGTTTAGACATAAGACTCACATTCATGAGTAAAATGACAGACGTTTAATACGACTTATTGTGAAAAAAATACTTTGACTTAGTTTTTTTATTCAAAGCAGCGTACCATGCAATTTAGTGAA
>NNCF01143110.1:156410-169440 GCA_002313205.1 Laupala kohalensis
TGTTTACTATTGACATATTCTGATTTATTTTCCGTTATTCTGTTTTCGTAATATTCTCTTCTTACGTTGGTTAGTCGTTATTGTTGGTCTCTTCTCGGAAGTCATGTATGTTGTCTCGCATTGTTGTGTCTCGCTTTTCAGGATGTGTCTTAGTCTTGCTATTTTGGTTACATATTCCTATTATTTGCTGAATTGTTTTTCATTGTTTATTAATTTCCTTTCCTGCTTCATGTCCCATTTTGCTTGATGTAATCTAAATACGTTTTTCGTTCGCTGCCATACATTTCTCAATCCCATAGTAAGTGGTCTGTTGAGAAAAATGATATTTATTGTTATACGTTCAAAAGACCTTTTAGACTTTTGGGATCCAGTTTAGTTCTATTTAGCTTGTGGACTTCGCCCCTTTCTAGACCGCTCCTCCACTTCCATTGCCGACGCTTGTGCTGTTGCTGACATTTCAGTGTTTAGTGTGTCGGTGAGGCATGAACGGCAGTAGGAAGTAGGGTGTAGCTTGCCAACGAACCCCTAATGCCTCTTGCGGCTGATTACAAAAACAGAGCACATCCAGTGGTGTAATGGCGTTTCCTTGTACTTGCCTGGAAGATTCGCAGCCTTGATGTGCACTTGACCTTCTATGATTTTCTAACAGTCAAATCTATCAATCGAAATCGCATTTCTTGGTAACCTTCTATTGGTTTTGTGTTTATCTGTCAACACTGGAAGGTCAAAATATGACGAAGAGTTCTGGAGTTATACGTCTATTATTCACGTTCTTATTGTTATCCCCCAAAGAATTATCACATCCAAGAAACATACATATTAGTCCACTTGTACTTTTATCAAATATTTCGCCAACTGATACTTCCGTGAACGAACAAATTCAAGTTCAATCAATCACTTCTGTTAAAATTCGAACGTAAACATGTCCAATGAAAGGGGATCCTAGAATTATTTTAGCTAGCTGAAGACCCACGAATTGTCCGGATGAATTTTGTGATTTCATGTAAGTTTTTCAAAATCTTCATTCATCTCCGTATAAAATGAATATCGCGTTCACTTCACAACCGCACCAGAATACATTACGGCCATAACATGTATTGCATTTACTAATGCATCAAATTAGAAATTTTCCGTAAATATTACTGCATACTTTTCATACATTTCGTTCTGGAGGCCCGGACCTTTTCAAGAACACGTAGTAAAACATCAAGTTATACACACTTTGGTTTCCAAAAAAGACGAAAACTCGAAAATTGAAAAAGTACCGATCTAATCTTCGACATAACTGAGACAATGTTAGATCCTTTTATTAATCCTAGAAGTGGTCGGATGTCCATTGATACGCAGGGGAAGAAATGGCGATGCACACTAATGTACTAGAGTGGACGACAGAAATCTGTGAACAATTTTACTACTTTTCACGCATTTAAAAGGGAAATATCGGAAAAATTAAAAAATAAGATTTTTTAATATTTGAATTAAAATAGTTTAAATACGAGAACCGAGGTTTTCTCTTAAAAGTTCCGTAAGATAAACCAAAAATTCGAAAAATTTCACACCACCTCGTTTTATAACTATATTATGGGAATTTCGAAAAATCCTTTCTACACTAAAATCAACATCCACTAAAATCATAAGTTCCCATATTCAAAGATCTTTGCGTGGATGAATGACTCAATCGGGACAACGTCGCTCCAAAGTATAAATAACTTTGGACGGTTCGCTGGTATGGTGACATCATCATTCTTTCCCTACCACCAAACATTTTGCACTCATTCCATCAATGACTGAAGAAGAACCATTTCATACATGGAAATGCAAATCTCGGCAACCAGATAGCATCATCACACTAAAGATATGAGCAAAATTTCATTCCTGTTCAGATTTTGTATCGCGTGTGTTTTGATCTTGCGCTTCACGTCGTCATAATTTTTGCAGAATGTGGTGTAGTGCACATCCATATCAAATGTTTATAGATATCTTATTTCTAAAAGGCAACATAGGCTTAAGTACCCCCAAAAATGTTTCTGATGATACTATGAACCATTCCCTATGCAGTGGCGATTAATTTTCATACCTTTACAGCGCAAAATTTTGAATTATTTGACTTTAAATTAGTACGGCTTCATATCGAGAAACTTTCACTTGCTTATGTTTTTTTTATATCCTGGCAAACGTGTTGGCTTAACATAGCAAAGAAACCTACTAAAACATTGCAAATGGAAATAGGAACGAATTGACGTCAAGATTTTCATACCTTACAGAGCATTTACTAGAATAATCCTCTAAAAACGTATCTTACTGACCATGTTTGAGAAACCGAAGAAATTATGGATGAAAAGGAAGTTGCGCCACATGTATCGACGGCATAGCTGAGAATGTTGCTCCACCACTAGACCCCATTGGGGTCCAGAGCCCAGGAATGGTAGAACGTAGCTGCAGAACAGTACCACTGCTACGAGGTTCGGTAGAATTCTGCCACAAAAAGGATTCATAAATGTGATACATTTCTAACATAGAAATAAACTAGTGGTGCAAAACCATTGCACGAACTTTCACATATACGTTTCTCAGTCTGGACTGGAGAGCGGCATTAAAGTATTCTATAAGGAGAGGGATGATTTTCACATGTTACTTTATACTTCGATCGTCTTCATTTTACCCAATTTAAAAAGTTTATTAAATAAATATTTTACTAGCATTTATATAAAAGAATCTCTAATACACAAATTCTGTTGTTGTTTTTCGTTTCTGGAGGAGATAAGATCAAGATTTATATCATATTTCAAAAGATATATTTATTAATAAATATAAAGATAAATAGGATATTATTAACGCGAGAACAAATTCAGCAGACCATAAATATTCTTAAATAATTTAATTAGGAACTAAAGAGTTAATTTTTTTGCAATTTGAAATTTCAAAATTATATTAATAAACACTAATCGTATCTATTAATTATTTCGGTTAAATAGGTGATACTGTTTGTTTTATTGACTTCCTGTTATTTCGTAACGCTCCTTATCTATCAAAGAATTTTGTAAGTGTTAAAATATATTTTTAACAATAATATTATTTTTAACGATTGAAACTGCTATATAGCATTAAAGTAAAAATATCATAAAAAATAAACAAAAAGATTTATCAAACATTACCTTCAAAAAAAGCACGTAGCCAAGTTAATTCTTAAAACGATAAGAAGTAATGTAAAATAACATCCTAACGCATCAAATAATATACACGAACATTAAATATGACACGAAGCATGCACCAGTTAACAAGAAAGCACGGCAAAAGGGGCAGTGGACACATCTGATACGTAAGCTTACGCAGAAAAATGATGCAACGTCAACGTTACGACAAGTGCGTAGAGGTCGCGTGGGTGGAAGATTCACGATACCAAGAGAAACGTATGATGCAGACATTCCTCTGTTCTCCTTTTCAAAGTAACATACAAAAATGACACATCTACAAACATATACTCTTTGGAGTCACACCACTGGCAAACTGAAAACTACGCGCCATAAACATTTCGTCGGGCTCAAAGTCAATAATTCAACTTCATAGTGTCTTTTGTTAGAGATTTGAAAGTAACATAAATATTCAGGATATTAATTTACTCTACCTCTGATTCATCCATGTTAAATAATATTCAAGGTTCTTGAAATAGTAAACAAATACGTGAATGTAGCAGATATAAATTATTTAACTGCGTCTATACCAAACTTTCAAGCGAAATACCGCAAATGCGAATGTAATGCATACTTATTCTACGTACAGAAAATTTAAGCAAAATCGTTGAACCAGTTTTTGAAAAATATTCAAAAATATACTTTCACCTTCATTTGAAGTGCCCTTTGTGTTCAAGTAAAAATAAAATTGAAAGCACGTGCATATGTCAGAGTAAATTATACCCTAAATACGAAAAATGAAAACAAAATATTTTTCCATTCGGTCAGGAGTGCTGCGCACAGACGGACGGACAGACGGGCGGACCGGACAAACTGTTTCGGAAAAACCACTGTTTCGGAATCAGGGGTCTCCAAAACGGATATTTCCGCAAAAATCTCGTTTTCGAATTTTTTCACGATTACCATAGTTTCTATATACAACGTATATGAGAAAGCAAAGAGAGAGGATGGGATTTAATTAGAATACAACGTGTTATCTTTATCGACGTCTCAGTTTACGTTTTTATTTTGACCCACGTCCCAAAAATTAATGACATCCATCCATAATACTTTATTGTCAAAACAGTAGTTACAAACTGCGTTATATTGCTTCTTTAATAATGAACGTTGGATGTATGAACTAGTATGGCATATCTGGTGGAGTAGATATGAATTACAATCCTTAGGTTATATTTGTATATTTAAAGCATTCATTCCCAAAGCGACACTATATTGGGTGCGACCCTTAATTAAATATTCCAACCAGACAGTGACCCGAAACAGACTCTCTTGAAAAACCGAGAGTTCATGCGTTATTTCATTTTGGATTCATAAAAATCTCCGCAATCCACGCACATTTGCTATTTCTCATTTTAATTTAGGATACAAAGAAATTATTCGTTAAAAAAAAGAACTAATTTTTTTCTTTTGACATTAGGTAAAGTGTCACAGCTCTAATATTATCGCCTAGGCCTTTCAATTCTGTGCATTGACCAATATATTGTCCCAAGTTTCTATAATGTGTTTGCTAAATTCATTCTGCATTGCAATTTTTTTAAGAATTCATTTTGTTCGGATCCAACGATTTAAATAAAACTAATCAAATTTGAACAATATGCGACAAATCATAATAAATGTTCTATGAACTAATGCATAAACAATAAATAATTCGTGAAGTATAATCTTTTCTTTTCTTCTACAGCTCTACCATTGAAGATCTTCGACAAAGGAAACAGGGAAAAATTCAATACCGCTGTTCAACTGAAACCCCATCTTAGACGAAATAAACCCACAAACTACTACTTCATTCAGAATTACTACTAGCCGAAAAAAAATCGCTCTTATAGTAAATCTGAGACATTCCTGATTATCACATATTAATGTAATTTGTCATCGAGAATAAAGAAGAATGACGCTGAAACATGTATGTTGATCTGTATTGATACAGATTAAACTCCTTGTTTCAGTAACTCTGTGGCATCAATATCACATTAGTTTATAAGAACGTTGAGGGAGTAAATTTTCCAACTCATGTTGATAATAATTGTTGGTGATAAAATTAAGTTATTAATGACAATATAATGACGGATATAATGAAATCATTCCGAAAAAAAATGTATTTCCTAGATTTTAGGGAGCCACGACAAGTTTTAGGCGAAGCGGTAAGTCATTGTTCGTTATACGGCGCTAGAAAACAGGCTTACCTAAAGACACGTGACTTGAGTTCCTTGAAGAAAGAGAAAGAGGCACTGTTGGTGGAGATGCGGTGGGTCAGTTGAAGTGCTGTCAAGAAGCCGCTTAGAAGAAGAAAGGAGTCCGTGTAGATGATGGAAGTGCGACCGATTACTGCCCACGGCATACTCAGCACCTATGCCACTATCTCATTAATATCAATCACTAAGCACATGTTACACATTTTTGGTAAGATTCTTTTTTTTTCTTTTTTTGCGTTTTAGTCGTTAAAAAAATGAAAACTCCTGTTTACAACATGCCAACGTTTCGGCCTTCTTTATTTAAACCTTCATCAGGGCTAGTTGAATCTTACTTGTCTTCCTCATAAGTCACACACACGAATGCCAAAATAAAGAACTTTTCATTTCTTCAAAGACCAAAATGCAAAAATAAAACCTTACTAATTATTGTTTATGAAAATGGTCGAAAATCAGATTAATAGAATGACACATATTTTTATTGCTATATTAACTTCCTTGTATATATGTGATTGATATTTTAGTATAGAGGAGGAAGACCTTATTACAAGTTTTTCAAATGATGAAAAACACTATCAAACTCATGAGTGAATACATTAGTTTCTAATTGGTTATTCATTGTATTCTGTAATTTTATGTTGATGGATTCTGAAATGTACCTCCGGAAATAATTCTCTTCTTTGTCTATTATTTGAACTCTAGAGAAATCCATATTACAGTTCAATTTAACACAATATTTTACTTTACTACTTTTTTTATCTCTTTGCCATTTTTACCATTCTGATTTGTTCTTGGATTCTAGTCTCAAGTTTTCTTTTAGATTGTCCAACTAAATCAGAGTTTTGATTTTGAATTTTAAAGTACTGACGATGTGTTCTCACGAAAACCTTTTATATGCATAAAAGACCGTGAGTATTTGATACGCTTGTAAATATATTTTTAATGTAATTTAATTATTGACTAACATTATAGATTAAATTATGTGATGTATAAGAATAATAGATATATTGTTTTTATAGAGAAACTTAGACTTGAAGAGGAGGTCGCATGTGGATCTTGAAACGTTATCGTCGTCCATCCAATTCCAGATAGTATGTAACGTACAAATTGATATTGACATTGATAATGAAGTGGTTGTTACTGAATAGTGAACAGATTTTAATAATTGATTGTCTATAATATCACACTAAATTTTAATTTTTCTTGTAGTCAAGTATTAAGACAATCAGAGAAAGGAAGTGTGTAACTTCAAAGTATTTGTTTATTTATTTATTTGAGACATTGTGAATGAAAAAGTTTAAGCTTTTTACAAGTAAATACAAGTACACAAATATCATAAGACTACACAGCGCCTCATTCGATCTAAGGTTTCTGGAATCAAAAGTAAACTAATGTTTCTCTAATGTGAAGGAGCTTCTCCAATAATAAATTTCGTTAAAAAATGGTAAAAGTAGATTTTGTGTACTAAATCAATCGTTGGTATATGCACCGTGTCAACTCATCTCTGTTAATTCTTTGACAAGAATTCTGGCGAACAAAGAAGGCCGACTCTTTGAGACACCGTAAGTGCGACCGACCGGAGTGCCGGGAAGTGATCTTTCACTTTAATACTTTCCCAAAAAACTCTAGCTTGCTTCCGACACTAAGAAAACTAATGTATATTAAGTCTAAGAGTGATAAATGCTTTGTCTTTGTGTTAAATCATTGCTCGGTTTTCGAAACATCGAAGTGACATCCAAGAAAAATTATATAGCAATGTTCGTCCCTAGTGTAGTATTCTGTTATGAATTATCAAAAAGACAAATTGAAACAATCTAATAAAACGGAGAATATCTAATAAAAACATACATGTCTTACGCAGAAATCGAAACTACGAACTTTAACTGCAGTAGAGTTAAATTTTACATAACTAATAAAGTCTAATTAAGTTTATAACATATAATAAAGTTTATATACTTAAGTTAATAACAAATAAAGTTTTGTTTAACATTGTTCTCTTAAACAAAGTAATTAGTCACTAACTTCTTTACAATCTTCGCAAGAGAGAAACTATGAATTCTAATTTCACTAATATTTGTTTTAGAATTTGTTAATTTTTGTACTTTTTAGTTTTGATACTTAATAATAGCTGCCTTCGATGACATTTGCTGTTTGATTTCAAGTGGCTCAATACTAATGAAACGTTCCGGCTGGAGTCAATATATAGGATGTAGGGAGTTCATGACTCACGTGTGTAGACAAAATATCGTAATTTAATAGACACATCTAATGTACCCTTCTTGAGAGCTACGTCAGAGTGCGACCAAGAATTAAGTATATGATATTGAACATTCCTATTGCCTTAAGAAAGGTCTCAGCAAGATGAAGCATTGTGTAATGTTGTTCACTACAATGTGGTTCAATCAATTTTGTAATATTTAGATTGTTCGTTCCTACACTATTGCGTTTCATTAAAACCATAGATCATAATTATCGAAAGGTGGATTGGAGAAAATGTAAGATAGGACAAGAAATTAAGGAAGAATTTACTACACAAATAGCAGAAGAAGAAATAGTGCAACGGATAGAAGAATTACAGCAGGTAATGTTAGTTGACGTACGACCTTATTGTGCACGAAAGTGGTTGGGATACACTAAAAAGAAATAGTTGGTGGGATATCACTTTGACAATACTGAAACGTGAAGGAAACAGAGCAAGAAGGTCATACCAAAAAGAAAACAAAAATAGAGAACAGAGACAAGGAAAACGAAATCTGTGTATTCAGGTATCAAGAAGATATAAGACAAGGATTTGGGAAAGAGAAAGAGAAAGCTGGGAAGAGTTTTTAGAAGAATCAATACGCCAAATTATATGGGGTTTACTCTATGTTATTGGTATAGATAAGCTAAGAGGAGCAGTAACTTCGCATAACGTACGAGGGAAAGAAGAAATGACGAGGGAATGGTTAGACACGGGCGAAGAATTATTGACAAGCCTATTGGGACATGAACCTGATTGAGAAATAATGTACATGATAAAGTCCGGGCAGGGCATACACAATGGGTTAATAGGGAGGAGATTGAGGAAATGATAAAAGGCTTAAGCAAAGCGAAAAGTTAACTTGAGCTACGATAACTTGACTAATGAGATGCTACAAAATATGTTTCCAACATACGGAACTGCTATAACTAAATTAATAAATGATTGTTACAATTATGAGCATTACCCTTTTGCGTGGAAGATAGGAGTAATACGACTATTTTTAAAAGATAGATTGCGAGATACCACAAATTGTAAACCTAATCGACCTATAACATTATTGACGGTATTAGAGAAATTAGTCGATAAGTTTACAGCACGAGAATTAAAGAAGGAAATGACAGGAGAAAACTTCAGTCAGAAACAATTTGGATTTGTACCCGGTAAAGGAACAGAAAATGCAGTAAACTATGTGGTAGAAACGATGAGGAATCGAAAAAAAAAAAGCATATGCTTCTTGTTTGTGTGTACCTCGAGGGGGTTCTTGATAGCTTGAATTGGCTAGTTATTCAGAGATGTTTAGAAAGATATAAAGTAAAGAACAAATTAAATTAAACAAATGCTTAATAAAATCATTCTTCAAAAATAGGTATGCTGCAATGGATATAGGAGAAAAAAGAATAATAAAAGAAATTGGGAAGGGGTGTCCCCAAGGGAGTCATTCTGCTCCTTTATATTGGAGTAGTATTTGGATAAAAGAAGGCAGGAAAAGATCGGATAATCTACGGTACAAATTGGCGATTAAAATTAGTATCCAGTGTTAAATATTTGGGTGTAAACATAGATAAAAAATTAACATTTGCAGATCACATAAATTATGTAGAAACAAAAGTAAAGAAAATGTGCTATGGATTACGACGGGTGGGCTTGAGTAATAGAAATATAACACCAAAAGGAATACGACAATTATATGTCGCGCAATTCGACCTGTAATAACTTATAGTGCGAGTGTATGGTCAGACTTAGACATGTAGAGAGAAAGTTAAATAGTCTGCAGATAAGTTGTCTTTTACCATGCAGTGGCTGCTATAAAACGGTATCAACTAAAGCACTAGAAGTTACATTGGGGGTGTTACCAGTAGACGTAGCAATAATGAAACAAGTTTTACGGTACAAGGTCCGACATGGTGAAGAAATAGAATTAGACATGACAGTAATTCATAATAGGATTAAGAACTGGAAAACATTAATAACAAATAAACCGATTTTGTGTTGGCAAATAAGATGGGATGTGGATACAGAAGGATAAATTTGTACCTAATGTTCTTTATGCAACTAAAAATAGGAAATGGTTTGCACCAAACATAAGTTTATTAGAAGTAACTACAATGCACGGAGATTTCGCGAAATATCTACACCGATTTAATTTGATAGACACCCCAGAATGTACATGCAGAAAAGAAGAAAAAGATGTTTGGCATGTTTTAATTGATTGTGAATATAATGCCGAAGAACGAGGAGAATAGATTGTATTACTAAAGAAAGTTGGAATCGATCCAAAATGAACCTGGGAGAATATATTAAAAACGAATGAATATTTCCAAGATTTCCAAATTATAATAACACAAATGTTACATATCAGGAAAGTGATACGGGAACGGGAATGAAACATCATTGCGAAGGGGCACAGTAACGAATTAAAATAATAAAGCTAAATAACATAGAGAATCTTAGATAAGCAGATCATACTATTAAAGAAGTTTACAACCCGGGTAGTGTCATAATGACATGGTACCGGGTTTCAAAAGAAATAATTGAAAAAAGACAAAAAGAAAGAAAAATAGTCCGCGGTACAAAAACAATTCTCCAAAGAGTGGTCGCAATCCACGAATCTCCAAGTCTTTGGATCGAGCATGCTTGCTGCATCATTCTGCTTTTGGAGTGCGTGCATTCTTTTCTGATAAGTAACAAATTTATTATAATTGTTTTAAATAATTAATTTTATGATTCACACGCTGAGTCAAGGGTCGAAAGGTGTGACAGTTTTCTTTGTAGTTTGAGTGTATTATACACTCTAAAACGGGTCACAACGGGGGGTTACAGAAGTATTCGTATGATTCGTAAAGATAAGATTCGTGAATGTTCTCTGTCCTTACCTGGGCCATGTATGTACGATTGAGCAGAGGTAAGAACTGCAGCACAACTGCCTTATGAAGGATGAGCAAACCCACCGCGTTGAGGCAACGAATTCCATGCACGCACTGCACTTCCTCTGCCGGGCGGACGCTCGGACGCATCTCAAAAAGCAGACGCGTGTTGCGCTGCAGGGAGAACGCTGACAATATACGCACCCAAACTCTCACACCTGAGTAACAGAATGAATAGTGCGCATTTATTGTACGCTCGAAAATCATCTTTATTTAGTCATGAATACACTTTGTCCCACAAAGGCATTTATACTGTTTGAACTTAAATGACTCCTTACTTAAATGCGTGTTATGTTACCTGGCCGTGAGGTTCACCGCAGTTTAAGAGATTTATATGTGTTAAATAACTCGAACGAAGAAAAAACAAATATGATTTTTTTATGATGACACAAAGATGTTCAAAACATTATTGATTATGTTGAGAATGTTCAAAATGTTCCCCTTGTCGAACAGCTTTATATCAGGAGATGGATACTCCACACTCCTTCGTCAGCATATCCACCTCTCAATAAATGCTTCATGTAAGATTTGTGACACGTCTCGATGGTAATGTGACGATCCACCTTGTTGAAACAACCTTCATCTGGCTAGAATTAGTAAAGAGCTGGCACAAAATTTCGTGAAAATGTGTACCATTGCTTCCATCTCTCGATTGACCGATACAGATATCTTCTTGCCACACCCTCTCTTTTTCAAATCACACGTAGTTCCTTCCCTGTCGAACACGTCGCGTACTTTCGTACTTGTAACACGTAATTGCGCAGCATCAAATTCTGCCAGACATCATCTCTGCCAGACTCCTTTCGTGTTTTCATATCTCCAATAACATGGCAAAACATGGGTGTAGAAAGCTTACGGGAAAGATAATATTAAGTTGATCTACATGTTGGGAGAAGTTCAAGGAAGATAGGGATCTCTATCAATTTATAAAGGATATGTTACAGTAAGAATTGGTTTAAACCAACTAGATCATTACTATATATCATGACGGGACGTGGTGATCATCGCTGTCATTATACAGAATGAAGCTGGTGGAAGATGAAGAATGTCAATGTGGGAAAGTTGAGAATTTCTTGTTTGAATGTGCGTTTAATGACGAAGAAAGGTAGAAATTAATACGTTTGATGAAGAAGGAAGGGATATTTACGCTGCAGAGTTGCCAAATGTTATAACAGAATGAACAATATATAATAAGTTTGATGAGTTTATTACTGAGATGTTAGTAAGTACCTAAGTACCCGCTTCCTCGCGGGTGGGATGGAAACTGTTTTTGTTTTTTTTGTGGGGCTTTAGGGCTCGTCAACAGCGAGGTCATTAGAGCCCTTGGAAACTGGAGTTCACAGGTAAAGAGGTATTTAAAAGAAGAAATATTATTTAAATGAGAGATGTTAATATGAGGAATTAAAAAAAAAAAGAGATATAACTCGGGTAGTGTCCTAGTGATCAGGAGAAAAGATTAATTAAAATTTAAAAAATTTCCGAGAACACTTTAAAACCCACTTCCGTTTCTCAAAGGAAAGATTCCCAGTCGTCTCGTCAATTACTTGTCGCTACTGGCAACTGAACTGAAATTAAAGATGAAAAATTAATTGCAATAAACACCAGTCATGACAGATGCTGATACCAAATTTCCATTAGGATATAAGTCATACTTTCTGTTATTAACACTCAACGCCTTTCTGGGACACTCTGTATTCGCTGGTGCTTTCTTTTGGAACAAACAATATATTTGTTGAATTTGTGTCTAGTATTCTCAAATTATTTCTTCAAATATTTACGAGCTGATGAAGACATAGATGAAGGTCGAAATGTGTAATGTACAAAAAGGTAGTCTACATCAAGTTTCAATACATTTGAAATAATTTTTTTAAAAAAAAACTAATATATGTACTGTTTCTTACCTCATGTCAATCACTCGTATATGAATATTAGTATTTTTAGAGCGAAAATTCGGTGAAAATATTGCTGGTCCAGGCAAGAATCTGAATAATGAAATTCCCGGATCAATCGCTCGACCAAATCCACATCCACGTATAAGTAAGTCTGTAATAGAAGTTGAATCCTGCCTGGGGTAACCAAACATGTACTCAATATTCACTGTATAATTTCTGAAACTTAGTAAACGATATTACGAAAAATAACATCTGGTTTGTGATTCATATTATAAGTTTGGCAGGCATTTTGTAGAAAATTTGTGTGAAGGTTTCTATCTAGAATCTTTATCTCCGTCCACTTGGAGATACAATGTGGGAAGAAATCCCTAGAAAACTTCACACTTGTAAAATTGTAGAAACTTCACACTTCAAAATCTCATAGGGTTCCTAAGGGAAATTGTCTTCTGAATTATACGAACGATACATTTCTTACAACATTACTTTCAATTATTTTATAACCTTCACATAACCATGATTTTGTTCTCTTCTTTTTGGTAATGCTAGATTTAAAAAATTGATTTATATTCAAAGGAAAATATATATATATATA
>NNCF01143110.1:169543-200516 GCA_002313205.1 Laupala kohalensis
TTACAGATATTTTTGAGCGTATTTAAATTACTCACAAATTATTAATGAGTAATTAACTAGAGATCATTGATAAGGATATGTGTTTTCATTTGAGCGAAGTTAAAATACTGGTTGCTCAGTCTAATGCTATCTGTGATTTGGATGTCAAGCAATACGTCTTTAAAATTAAATATTACAGTGATACGGAATAATCATTCTCAAAACATCGTAATTTACTTTGTTACAATACATAATACTGAGAAGATTTGATGAAAGACTTTTGTTCTGTACGTGAAACAACTTCTTAATTACATTGTAAATAAATTTAAAAATTGTCGATATTTCTACTTAATTTTTTACCGTACTATATAAAAAAAGAAAAATGATCAGATAAAATTTAAACTAGGCATCACTAGACATCAAATGTTCATATTTATTTCTGCTGACCATAAAAATAATTGTTTCTTTCAATTCCTCATCATTTTTCATCTCATTTTGTCAGCAAATGTGAGAATTCATTGACTTGATTTCAAAAGCATATTCGTTTGCCGACGTCATAAGAAAGGTGAACGACTGGCTTCTTGCCCTTTGATTTAACGTAGGATTGTGGTCTTCTATTCTTGCACTTGGTGAGTATTTTTAAAGGTCATAATTAGTGTAGGACAACTTGCCTTGCTTCGTGAGGCGGCCGCTTTTGTCTTGCCAAGAAGCCAATAACGTCAGCAGCATCAGGAACAGAATGAAGCCTCTGCGACACGCAAAATATAAAAATGAAAAGAAAAAGAAAGCTTGTGAATGGTGGTCAATGGAGGCTTAGAGAAAATGTAATTGTTAGCATGCCAAATTTAAATCTTATTAATTCTGAATATAGAATTATCATGCTTTATTTATATTCTTCTTTAGAAATAGCGTAACTTGTTTTTATACATAAATTTTGAAGCGGAAGTTCATTTAAATTTATGCGTCATGTAACTCGAGACGTGATTCGTTCGTGACGAACGTGCATTGAGGAAAAAATATGTTAAGGAAAAAAGTAAGACGTGTCGTGGAGAGTCGTGTCGCATGGAGCTCGCCTCCGATCGCGCCAGAGCGGTGGTGCATCTTGTGACGCGTCACGTCACGACATGCAAGTGTGTTTCTAACACTGCACCATTCCTAACAACGCACTGTTAAGAAATAAACACCAGAGCACCCCGACACGACTGATTGGTGTGCACTCTCACTGTCACTACAGAACGCGTCACAACACGCTACTAAGTTTCCAGCCTTACGCGAGATATGTTGCCGGAAAATACTGCGAAATAAAAGAGAAATAAAAATCAAGACCTCCTACTATTGACGTTTTTAAAATTTGGAATTCTAAAGTTGTAAAATAGACAGTATAAATAGCAGTCAAGTGAGAACTTGCTTCAGAATGAAGAAAGAGGCTTGAAAAATGATTCACGAAATTATTGAATAACCTCACTAGATTGGGGAAAATACTCAATTAAATAAGTAAAAACATTTGTAAAAGAAATAATGAAGAGGAAATAACAAAAAGGAAAAAGGTTATATGTAGACATAACATTCGAGACTTGGACATCTGAACACGGTGTCGTTTGATGAGAAGGAAATAATCTTAATAAGAACGTTAATGATGATTTAAAAAGTTTAGAAATGAATATTTTTAATTAAGAAATTTTGAATGAATAAGCACTATTAAAAGCTTCACTGGGAGACAATTTCTGAAGGTGCAATTTAGTTAACGTTGAAAAGTTAGGAAAATAAATAATAAAATATACATTTATAGAGAATATCTATTGAACCTTTTCTGCGAGATTTAAATGGTTGCTTCTGATTCGCTCCACCATACCTCAAAATATGTGTATATTTTTGAACTGAGGATACTTAAACTATGACAACGCAGGGTGCCATTGCGGTAATGAATGAACAAGTAGCAAAACTAGCGCAATATGATCTTTTAATTATTTGCGCGTGCGCTATGAGGACTCACAAAGCCAAATGAAATGAAAGAGGTGCACGACGAACAACGTCTTCGTAGCAGAGGTCGGGATCGGCTCGCACCGTGATGGAGGCGATATTGTTTGCAGCGAGCAGGGTGAGGGCAGATGCAACTATTTTCTCCGCATCACGCGCGGAGCATCCTGTTGGCAGACACAATCCCCATCGCAGCTCGGTCTGACGTGCGATTCGATGACCTGGCTGAAGGAAACAAATTAACACAAAAAATCAATTTTAAAAAAATCCCTTATTTCATGCTTCGAAGATTGCTGTAATGAAGGCACAAAATAGTGAGCTGATGAGACGATGGTATATAATTCAAATTTCCTAGTGAATCCCAAACAACATATATTAAAATTTTACCTGATCTGTGTTATCTCCAAGGTCATCTGTTTCCTCATAAGCTATTTAATATAACCTCTATCGTTTGTAACAAGTGATTGAAAATAATATTCAAACACGAATTTACTTCAAAATCGGTCGTCAGCATAATTAAACACGTGAAAAACTTATAATATTAAATATATTAAAATCAACATGTGAACTAATGATTTTAAACTTTTTTAACGTACAAGAAAGCGTGTTTCATGGAAAATATCTTCTATATTCCTTTGGATTTCACTGTTCGCTCATATTATCGAATAACAATTGCTTCATTTAATGAAAAGAGTGGCAACTTTTAATTCTTCTTGTTATTCTATCCTCAAAATTTCATCTAAAATACCTTTCCACGTTTGGTAGTTATGCAAAATAACAGCATTATTTGATAACAGAAAAGGTAATTTAGATGACATTGTACAATTGTTCAGGAGGGGTTTCTAAAACCAAACCTGAAGCGTACAATTTTTAAAATAAATTGTCAGTGATCGCTTGCTCATCACTTTCCTCCTTTCTTAAGACCTCCATTTCGTAAACCCCCTTCAACGAAATAACTGGATAAGACGATCCTCCATTTGCAAGTATAAAATTGTAGATAGAGAGGCAAGGATTTTTGAGACTATACACTCAATCCAACAAGGGTAACTAATTTTCTCTAAGTACTTCAGAGAATGCTAAAAAAGAGAATTTAAAGAAATGTGAGAATAATATTTTACTCGCAAATTAAAAAATCCTACAACATGATCTATTTGTTTGGTTGATTAATATATTGTTGTTTTAAATTATTCCAAAATAGTATGACCAAGTTTTAGATTAAATATCTCACTTATTTGTTCCTAAAATTTGAAGTTACTCTTCAACAGAAACATGAGGTGTGATTTTATAAAAAAAAAGAAACTTTTTAAGACTTTATCTATAATTGGTGTTCGTTAAGTTAGAACATTGACTGAAGTAATTATGTATTGAATATAATTATTAATATATTGGTGTTATTTTTATTTAATTGAAAAGAAATACATACGTCCTGAAGATCGCTTCGTATAAAGTAATGCGAGTGCAGAAGGTCATCGACCTCTTGCAGTCCTGCACTGAGTAATCGCAGATCCACGCTGAGCAGACAGTAGCGACTACGTAGACCTCTTTCAGCTTCTACATTCGTTTCTGCTCCAGCCGATACGCTTAGGCACTGATCGAAGTCACCGAATTGATTGACGTTGCCGCCCAAGAGACCCGAGGGAAGTTTCGCCGATGAGTCCAGAACTATGGGAACCATATAACATGGATAAAATTCGTACATCTTTTTTAGACAATTACTTATTATTTCACATTTTTTCAACGTTCCGACACTAATTCGAGTCATGTCAGACACAGTCGATCCGTAAGTTTGAACAATAAGGGGTTGATTACAGATATACAAAATTTATCCAATACTTATGTTTGCCTATTGTACATTTACAAAAATATTTACTTAATATAGTTATTAATTTTTTCCGACGTGTACCTATATGATAACAAAGTTGCGAAAATCAATTTTGCCAGACAAAGACTCGATTAAGAGTCGAAGAGATAAATAAGAAGTAATTGTCTAAAGAAGGTCGTTTTAGTTTTCAAGAAGGAAAATAAATGTTGGACGTTTAAAAAATGGAAATTCAAACAATTTGATTAGTTTACTAATAACTTTTCAATTTAGTTTTTGAAGGCGTTTTCTTTCGGCGAAGACTTTCAACTTTCAATTAGAAATCCACACTAATTATATATTTAACCTGACATGTGGTTTTTATCAAATTAATCACAAGTTCTTTTAAATTCTCTCATAATTGTTTGTCTTATTTTCTTTATTGATATTTCATTCGGTACTACTTTATTTAGGATGGTGAACAGTTATAATCATTCACTATTTACCTTCAAACTCTGATTATTGGTCGATAATGTCCAAAGATCAGTGGATATAAAAAACATTATCTCGAAATCTGTTTTACTTATATTTCGTAAATCAATTTTGTGTTTCTGAGTAATCTGGCAGACGAAAAGGAAATCAAGTGTATGCACACTTGTGAATCGTAGACATTTATTTAAAAGCCTTGAGTAAGAAGTAGAAAATTATATAACCAACCTTTGTGTTATATTATACAACACAAATTATATGACCAACCTTTGTGTTATACCAACCTCTGTTGATTTAAAAGATAATTTCTAGGACAATTCCAGGATATTACTGTTTTAAGTATCTTTTATCAATGATTTGATAAAAATGTAGAAATGATAATTGCAGAAAATAATTCTAGTTCAGCCTTTTTTTTGCTACCATTTCTATTTGAATGTATTCAAACCTGATATTTTTAATATCAAATAATAGGTATAAAATCTATAAAATCTTCTTCTTTGTATTCACTCTTTCCTGTTATTCACGGAGTCAGAGATGTTGTACTGTAGTATTCTGTGCAGGTTTTATGTCTGAGAAATTGCAACGGTGTGGGAGGTCTCGACGCACTTCCCCGAAACAGGTGAAGGTGGGTGACTGTTAGGGTGAATAAAAGTCAAGAATATCCCCTGGAAACATGCTGCAGATCCACTTTATATACCACTGCAAACGCCACTTGATGCATATGGGGTTTAAATCACTGTCACCGGAGGTAGAAGGTGGATGCGATAACGACACGCAACTTTCTTCTTTCTCTTGATTTCCTATCCCATTCTCATTCGTACCGCACGTCTCAAATTCTGACTGCACGAACAGATATAAAATTATTTAAACGAAAGTCCAGTGTTACTTACTTCGCAATGCCCATAGTTGCAGGCTGCGCGCACCACGCCAGACAGAACGAATATCATGTCGACAGTGTTCGTTGATGTTGGCCAAAGATATTTCCTGTATCAATGCCCCCCATGCTCCCGTCAATGCCTGCATCAATGCAGCAGAATCCGTCTTCGTATCGTTGATCTCTGCGGGATATTAATGTATAAGATAACGAGCATATCATGAAAGTTGAAATACTTCACGCGGAATTTTAGAAATGCAGATTCTGTCTCGTCTGTCTACATGTGTCTTCGCGTTTACAATACTCTTCTTCCAAAAGGATTTATCTTAATTTTGAGTGAATAATATTTTTAACTTGGCATTTCTGGTGTTACGTCAATGCAGGATGTAGAATTGTTCTATCATTCTTTTTATTTATTTTATATTAAGCAGAAGCTATTTCTACGGAATGACTTTTTTGTATTGTATATGTCGTCTATTGTATGTTTAAAATGTACATTTATTTGTATTCTAATTTATTATTATTTATTGCATTATAATTCTTATCTCTTTTGTATTTTATATATTCTATGTAATTTGTGTTAATAGATCATAGTAGATATTCGGTTGAAAAGCTCTAATTTTAAATATTTTATTTTTTATGTGTATAAAGTTTGGTCTTATGCTACAGATCATGAATCGTTTGACTATAGGTATATATTCCTTTACCCGTGTTCAAAGAATCAGTGTCATCATGAAAAGTTGAAAATGCCTAAACTTCCTCAATCAACTCCAGTTAGGCATCACATGCGTCAAATAGCCTAAAAATGTTTCAAATCGTCTTTTAAATCATTATCTAGGCCGAACTGTGGTATTATGTATGTTTTGGACTTTTTTCTTCGAAATATTATGGGCTTATATCGAGTAAATTTCGCGTGCTTATGTACTCGAAACTCAACAAGCCGATCAAACAGGAAAAAATCTACAGGAATATAGAAAATTAGAAAACAAATACAGTGAAATAAAAAGCACTATCAATTTTTTGTAATTGATTTTAAGAAATCATCAGCCATTAACTCTCGAAACATAAGACTTGAATATCATCAACTAGGTATTCTACGAATTGTACGACAATCTCAACATATTACAGTAAAGCACTTTTCTCTTTCAGTTATTACAAATGCTCTACGTGTTTCATTTAATAAACAATATAATTAAGTCTGATATTTAGTCGCTGCTTTTATCCTAATTGGACGGATATAATGCCATAAACGTGATGTATTTTTGACATTGAACGAATCAACTTTAGGTGATTTTATAGGTGGAAGAGGACGGTCCCCATTCCTATCCTCAGCGCTACGTACACCCCTGATATCCCAGTCCTAAAATAGCTCGCTATAAAACCGCGCTGTTGAAAGAGGAGAGAAGCTTCCAGAATATTAGGCATGACATGGCCTATTTATCAACCGTATGCAAACGAACACATGCATGAGTAGTTTTTATCTCCTCAAAAATTAAGTTGCTTAAGCTCACTGTGCTTGAATGATAGCATTCAATTTGGAAAGATAGTGCTGTGATCGTGAGAGATTTCAAAAATTATTTTGTACAGATGTTACGGTATTTTTTTTCTCACAAGAAAACGTAAAATAAAATCAACGAATATCTCTAATCAATTCACCTTTGCATAAAATTTCCTTTTTAGTACTCCGCATAATCCTCGAACTGGACTTCAAAACCATGTTTACAATATCTGCAAGCGTTTATGTCTCAGAAATAAACTACATTATTTGACCAAAATTCATATAGTAACTTCTTAATAATACAATTGAGAGGGCATTTCTTTATTTTGTAAATCTCACCTCCTTGAAAATTTGAACTCAAAAAATAATGTGTTTTTGGTTTTCTTTGACAAATTCCTTCAGTATACTCTTAATTCGACAACTTATAAATGTAACTGTGACATCAATGAAACAAGGAGAATAGAATATCTATATTATTTTCTAGTTTTTTATACTTGATACTCAAAAAAACGTATAAAAACATTTTTTCACATTTTCTTTTATGGAAGATGGTGATCACTACATAAAATCTTACTTAAACCACTGAAAATCACCGGAAGAAACACCTGACCCAAAAGTTGTGTAGTTATGGACTTTAATGAATATTTGTAATTAAGATACCCTTTCCTTTATACAGTCTCTTGTCTTATTGTACATCCTATCTTGGAATGAATGTTAAAATAAACTCAAAAAAATTGTGGATTTTGATAATAAAATACGTATGTGTTCAAGTATGTAATTCATATTTATAAAATGATTTACATTGCTCTGATTGCTATTTAAAAAATATTTACATAGTAATTTTTCATTCAAATTTATTATTCAAGTCTGAGGATAGTATATTATGTCACTTTAATTCTTTTCTTTTCTTGTCGTAATGTATTCAGAGACTTGACTCGATTCTGAACGGTTCTAATAGAAAATTCAAGAATGATGTCAACTTGAATTTTCTGCAACTTTTCTAATTGTTTAGGCATAATTTTTCTGTTATCATTTGTGTTCTGTTTTCATTAAGTGCGTCTTAATGCGAACTAAATATAGAATTTTACTGCTCGTTAACACAGTGTTATGGTACTCGTATCCGGCTAGTACCATAACGACGAAGGGAGAAATCTCCAAAACACGCCATAAACCCGCGTTCCGTGGCGTGTCGAATTTCTACTTACTAAATCCCCCTTCCTATTCATATAAACAGCATTATGTAGCTACCACTATATATTACATTGTAATATCCTAAAAGTAAGCATAGTTCGGGTCATAATCAGTTTTACGTGTCACAACTTGAAGTATAAAACATCGATTCTCTAAAAAGTATTAATCAAAGTGTAAAAAAATAAATTCATATTTTACCTTTATCAGGACAAAAGAGAGATCGCGTCTGAGTAGTTGTATTCTCCACACATGGTAAATAATCATGAAAACTATTTTCATTGCCGGAAGTTTCTTCGGTGTACTCTCCAAGCGTACAGGCCTGTGCACCACATATGAGACAAAACACTAGAAAAACGTAACGCGAATGATGGAAGATTGCAAGTGCAGTCATTGTTACTCGGAGCCATAAACTTGCATCTGGCCTAGACGATCGTCAACTCTTAAGGGACATCGTTTCTAAAAACAGTCAATTGTTATGGGAAAAATTCTCACACCCGAATCACAATATGGTCTAATCGATACTCGAAAACAATGAAGAGGTCGATGACCCAAAATCAGTAGCCGTGTTAAAACTCATTATATATTCAGGGCAGAAGTTTCACTAGATTTCGAGAGTTCCTGTTTTTTTTCACACTGTTTGCTCGTAGAGTAATAAAAATTATATAAAAATAAGTATATTGTATTTTAAAGTATGGAATAGAATTACGAATGGAATTGTTAGTGAAGCTCGCAAAAGTATGAGAGAAATATTATTTTATTGTGAATAAAAAGTCTTTTTTCATATATATATATGAGAATTAATACAGAAATATATTTTAAATGATATCTCTATTTTATAAATATTTTAAGTATGTATGTCTTGAAAATCATTTCACATTCAAAAGTATTGGAAAGGAAAAGTACGATTTAAGTTTAATTTTATCACAATGCTCTGAGAACATTTGTCTTTCCAACTCATGTGAATGAACCAATGAACAATGAAGGTCACGACCGCCAAATGCTAACCATGGCCCATAAAACTGCTTTCCATGAAAATTAGACATTCGATAAAGTAGGTCAGGTTGTGTAATGTAAAGAATCAGCCAACTTAAATAGATGCAGGCAAAATCCCAAACGATAAATGAACAGAAAAAGGAATAATTGATTTTGTAAACATTTCTTTTCATCAACGTAAGCTAAAAAAAAGACTCGAATTTTTATAATTACATAAATCGTCAAAAGTGATATTCTGAGATCCAGTATATCACTTTTAATTTATTTATTCGTCCAATGATTATCAAACTGCTTATAACCGCAGCTGCCTTGATATACAGATCAAATCGAACAGCGCACCCTATGTAACACATTTATTGTGACATCGAGTAAACGTTAAATTATAATTCTATGATTTCAAGATACAAAGAACAGTGTAACCGTGTGTGTTTTATAATCACGTAACAAGATAATTCTGAGCTTTCGTCAGTCTAATGATGGAACTAGCAATCCCAAACTTCCCTGTCAGCATTCTTCTTTCAATATTCCACTCCTTCGTATCTAAATCAAGAACAAGCGTGCATCAGGCATTCACAGGAATTTCCACAAACGCGGTGGTTCATTTGGTCCTGGCACGCAACTATGGTCGGTGCGACTAGACGAAACGAGGTGTATTCCAGGGGTAAGGTGCCGAGAATTGTGACTTAAGAAAAGACAGTGACAAACTCGGAGAGATCATTGGCTCCTATGATTTTTTCTTGGCTAGATTTCATGGACAGAAAGAAAAACTAGGACGAGAAGAGGAGTGATTGAGAAATTGGTAAAAATTATTTCTACAAAAATATAACTCAAAGGAAGATAATTGTCATTTTCAGTGTACAAGTGGACTGAAGAAGCTTTTTATAGTGTACATTTTAAAGTTTTGCATCGTAACGATATCAAGGTTATTCCATGATTTAGAGATTGAGTTAGAACTAGATCGCTGTCTACAAGCTGTATCATAGGATGAGTATATAATAATAAGAACTAGTGAACTTCTTCGAAGCTTTTGTTCATAATCATAAGAATATGTGTGTATCACCTAACCTAATTGCATTTAATACCGCTATCCAATATTTTGTTTTTTTATAAAACAGACGTAATGAGCTTTATAGTAATAGTGGGATACATGGAAGTTTATCAAGCCACCTGGAAAAGAGTTTATGAATTTACTTAAATGTTCGTCTTAAACGTTCGTCGTTACTTAAACGTTCGCCAAAATTAGCGTCACCTCGGAGGTAGTTCATGAACTAACCACGATTTCAATTCAATTCGTATTTTAAAACAAGAATAATAAAAGAAGAAGTAAATTTATGATCACGATCCATTCCATGTAAAAAAAAGAAAAGATTTTTACAATGATACCTCATTTGTCGTAATTGGTTAAGAGCGACGTGAGGAAAAAGAGTTTTTACAAAATATCAAGTTTCCTTTAGAAATAGGATAAATAAAAAAAACTGCACCTTTTTTTTATCAGGAAGTTTGCGTTTCCGTAGTAATATATCCAAAGGAAAGTGATAAGAAAGATAAAATCAATGAACTAAAATGATCATAAGGAGATCCAAAAATACCCTAAGAAATTATTATTTATTAATCAAACGACCTCTTTTCGTAGACTTTGTATTTCAAATATGTATACTTAATACGTATACAAATATGTGTACGTAAAAAGGTCGTAAGTAAGTAATTTAGTTAAGATACTACAGTGTACAAACGCAGACATTTTTCCCTTTTGTATTCCTAGAACAGGTGGTGAAATCTGTTCTACGAAATATTTGTGAGATATCATTGAGTGTTCATCAGTATTTTTGAATTACTTTGACCTATTTCCTTTCACTCCAGTTCGTAGCTTAGGGCTTCCACGAAGCTCTTCCATCGTACTCAGTTTTGCGCCAGGACTGACACAGACTTTTCCCATCTTCCCAGACTCTTCCTCCACAGACCTTTTCCAAGACATCCTTGGTCTTCCCCTCCTCCGATGTCCTTGAGGGTTCCAACTTAGGGTCTGTCGTTCTATTGCATTGTCTTCTTTCCTTAGGGTATGGCCGATTCATTTCCATTTCCTCCGTCTGATAGTCACATTTACTGGTTCTTCTTTTGCTATTTTCCGCAGATCTTTGTTTCTTACCACGTGGGGTTAAAAGATCTTCAGTATTCTCCTAAAACACTTATTTATGAAAGTCTACAACGATTTTGATACTCTATGTGTAACTTTCCAAGTTTCACAACTATACAATAATACAGATTTTACGTTAAAAGAAAAAAATTTAAGTTTTGTTCTCTTGGAAATTTCATAGGCATTTCGCTATATTGGATATAGCTGCACAAAAGCTGCGTTAGCTTTCATAATTCTCGTGCGCATATCCTCTTCTGCCCCACCCGTCACAGTCACTTTGCTGCCTAAATATATGAAGTTCTTTACATCCTCAATATCTGAATTATTTTTTTTGATTTTTTTTGTCTTGTTCACATTTATTCTCATTGATTTTGTCTTATTCTCATTTTTTTTAGTCCATCAGTCTTTCCACACTCTTCCAAATCCTTTAGCTACTTCTCCATACTCTCAAAAGAATGTGACAGTAAACAGGTATCATCGGTGAAATCCAAATCCTCTAGTTGATCTAACAACCCCCAGCTTATTTGCCCGTTAGTGACTTTCCGCATTACTGCATCCAATACCACGACAAAAAAGGTTGGGGAAAGGACACATCCCTGTCTAACTCCTCTTGAAACTGGAATAGGATTGGTCAATTTACCCCCGTGCACTACTTGACATGTATACCCTTTGTATGTTTCCTTAACGAGATCAATAAGACACAGTATGTCATAATTTTTCATTATCCTCCACATTTTGGGCCTAAGAAGGGAATCGGAGGCTTTTTCAAAGTCTACGAACCGTAAATATACATGAGCAAGGAATTCTCTACTCTATTCAGTGATGATACGTAGAGTATTAATTTGGTCTACACAGGATCCATTTCCTCTAAAACCAGCTTGCTCATTTCTCAATTGTTTTTTCAACTGCATGTTGTATACGATTTAATATTATTTTATTTTATACTTTACTAGGGACAGACGAAAGGGTAATACCCCTACAGATCTTACACTGCAAAATATCACCTTTCTTTGGAATATTGACCAGCAGACCCTTCTTCCAGTCATCTGGCACGACGCCTTTCTCCCATTTTCTGGCAAAAAGTGGATACAAAAGAGCCACAGTTGCATCTAAATCTTCTTTTAGTAATTCAGCTGGTATATTATCGACACCAGGAGCTTTCCCACATTTCAGCATTTTTATAGCTACTTTAATTTCTTCTTAGATTGGTTTATCAGTACGTATTCTGTTGTTTTGAGTATCACTTCCTTCATTTTCCTCATTCTCGGTTTCAATTACGCCGTCTTCTCCCAGAACATTTAACATCACCTTATAATATTCCTCTCAACATTTGATTTGCATCTCATTATTTGTTGAAAGTCTACACTCTTTATCTTTAACAGAGCACATTCGGAATCTTTTCTTCTGAGAGAGAGTGCGAGTGATATTGTAGACTTTTTCCAAATTATTTTTACTATTTCGTCTGCGATCTGCTCGAACACTTCTTTTTACTTCTCGTTCCTTGCTGTTATATTCCTTCTGGAGGCCTATTTTCTTATTTCATGTTTTACAAGAAATAATTTTATTCTTTACATTCTTTCACTCTTCAATTTTCCTCCACATCCCCTCTGTCATCCATTCTTTTCTTAGAAAATGCTTGTTTCCCACCCACTACTTCCTCAGCTGTTGATGTGTACATAACTTTTTGCCAATGTTGTTCCACTTTGCACTCCTCATCGAAGCCCTGCAATTCCTCGAACCGATTCTGGAGTTTCACGCAAAATTCTTCTCTCACGCCTTTGGCATTTAACCTAGCTACATCAAATTGATTCGATAATTGCTTAAATCTTTCAACTGGTCTTCTCAATTTTATTTTTAAGGCCACCAACAGATAGTGTTCGCTATTTATGTCAGCTCCTCTCTTATTTCTGGTATCGAGAAGAGATCATCTCCACTTCCTATTCAGTGCAAAATGGTCAATATGTCTTTTAAATTTCGTATCAGGCGATACCCAGGTGGTTTTGTTGTAACGTATCTACCTGGTTCTAATGTTTCGCTTCCACCGCCTCTCTTACTCAGAGGAAATGAAAATCTAATTTCAAGAATAATAACTCTTCACTGGAAATACAAACAGAAATGACAATTTACCAAAGTATATACAAATGATTAGACATGAATGAATAGTTAGCTATCTCAGTGTCTGTGGAAGACACTCATCCAAGTGTTAACTATTTCAAAGTCTCTGCGGAAGACTCATTTCCGCATGACACATGGCGGGTCCCAACCACCTCCACACCTCTCTTCTCAGTCGCCCGAATGAATCAGAAATGGTATCCGCGCTGCTGTTTTCCCGTGCCTTTTATCGGTTAGGGAGGGGGACGCTTCTTGGTGTCACCACCTCCGCTGCCCACTACCCACTACCCTGGTCATGCCTACGGAGAGGTCACCCCCGCCGTGCAGGTGTCCACATACTTCCGAACCCGTCTTGCTCACAATAATGCCTTCGATGAGTTCCGGCTTCCCTCCGCCCTTCAAGGGTAGTTTATTCACTGACTCTTTGCTGGACAGGTCCCCTATCCCCGCCGTCCAGATATCTACATACCTCGAACTTTTCGTCGCGTACAAATGCGCATTCAGTTTCGGGTTCCCCGCCCTCCTATGGACATTTTATTCACTGACCCCTTTGCTGGCAGGTCATCAACTACGCTGCACAGATGTCCTCAGAACATTTCGTCTTTTACAATAGCGCATTCATGAGTTCCGAGTCCTCCCCTTCCTCCAAGGGTAGTTCATCCATTGACCCTCCGCTGGACATTGTCTGACGTGGGCCCGTTAGTTTTACCCAGCACGTGCAAGATGTTACATTGTATATATTCTTGTGGAGGAATAGAGTCCCTTCGAAAACAAACTCATTTGCATTACACTAATCTGAAAACAATTCTTCATTCTCATTCATTTTCCCATAACCATGTTTCCCCATAACGTCTTGTAACCATAAATTGTCACTCCCAATTCGTGTATTTATATCCCCCATAACAGCCACAATATTGTTTTTGTGCTTAGAGTCATAAGTCTCTTGCAAGTCGGCATAAAATTTGTGTTTCTCAGCTTTTTCTGATAACTCAGTGGGGGCATAGCACTGTATCACGCTAAAATTGGGTACGTTACCTTTAAATTCTCTCCGATACCGGTTTCCATTTTATCGAACATCTTGATATTTTTTGATTCAACAACAAGCCTACACCCTCCTTGTGTTTATCCTCCTCATCTGGTCTACCTGAGTATAAAAATGTAGATCCTCTAGGTGTTCGCATTTCACCGAATTGGTTCCATCGCACCTCGCTTAAACCCAATATATCCAATCCATATTCCTCCATCACTGCTACAGCTTGATGTAACTTTCCTGACTGATAAAGTGTCCGCACATTCCAAAAAACCAATTTTTGTAATCCTTTTCTATCCAAGTATCGTCATAAATCGAGTCGTCCGTTTTGTGCTTCGTTCCGTTTCTTTAATAGTTTAGTATTTAAGAGGAGCGGGTTATTGGCCCACAGCCCCCGAGTACCATGGCGGGGCTGCCGCCTAAGACCTAGGCTCTAGCCTTATGGCAAAGATCTAAGCGATAACTGAGAACAGCATTTCATCCATTATTCGTCAAGATGCGAAAAATTCGCTACGGTTATCCCGCCGTTACTCGGTCGTCAGACCCTCATATGTGATAACAGGGGAGTCCCGCGAGGAGGCTGTGTGTTGCGCTTCATTACCCTTTATCCCCCTTTTTCACAAGTTAGCAGCGTTATACTCCGCATCACTTTCTCCAGGACTTAGACTATTTCTTCTCGTTAATAAAATTTATTGAATTTAACTATAAAACTACTTACTACCATATGGAATAGTATTTTAAGTCGGCACATCAACCCTCTTTCCGAGGTGTTTGGTGGAGATAGTACGGATATGGTCAATTCAACATTATGGTGTGCTGCAGTCATTTATGACAAGTGATATAGGTTTGGTCGGGTTGGGATTAGAATAGGAGGTAGGGGAACTGGATGTCGAGAAGATTGACACGGAAGTACTTTGTTTTTGTTATACTTTACGAGTGTTCTAGCCGCGAGAGACAGTGAGCAAAGTGATGAAGACAGAGACGATGAACGGGAGAAGGCGGGTATGTTGGCACGCGGCGGGACGCGATCCGGCTGGCGTGCTCCCAGCGGGGTCAACACGTGACAGTGGTGAGAGATGGTGGGAGTATGGGAGCGTTCCCACGTGTCCTGGGGGAAGCGCTCCCGCCGTGAGGCAGGCAAAGACCCCAGAATAGACGCTCTCGCCATCGCCGTACCACTGCAGGCACCACCGATTACGTCTGTATCGTCGGCCTTGACGCCAGTCTGACATCAGTGACATCTCACAATAGTAGAGAATCTGACTTACTACTTCGGATGGATCACGGGATCACAAAAGCAGATTTTGCGAATTTTTGTACCTATGAAAAAAAGAGATTCAGTGACTATAATTAACTGAAATGATACATTAAAAACAAACAATTAAATCACTAAAATAATATGTTTACAATTAGTGATGTAGTTATTAGTGTGCTCAAGTACCACCTTAGGGGCGATAGTTCAAATCCTGGATGATCCATGAGCAGATTGTCGTGAGTGAGGGGACGCCCATTTCCCTTGCCATTCATCATCTCCCCTCCGTCATTCATATCCTCCTTAGCACTAGTTTTGCTTGAAAAACTTAGAGACATGTGTGATGACAATAATGTGATAATACGTATAACATCTGTGGAATACTCTTCTCAAAATCACGACGAACAAAGTTTGAAATAAAAAATTTGACATTTGTCAAGTTATTAAAAATCTAAAGTCTTCTTTTATCTCCATCTTTCATGAAGACACTAATCATCTAATCATCTCTCCTCTTCGCTCCGGATCCAGCCATACGTAACATACTAATTATGTGTTCGTTCTCGCACTTGATTTACAAGTGATATTTTTCACTTTTAAATATACTTTAAGAGATCAATTGATCATATGATAATCTGGTCGAATTCAGCGAAATGTACCAAAAATGTTTCACAAGAAAACTGAAACTTTTTAATCTTTAGTCAATCCTCACTTTCCATCAATGTATCAAATACTTTTCTTTAAATTTTGAATTAACAATAATTTAATGTTGAATTAACAATAAGGAACCCAAATATTTTATTACAAAGTGCTTTAAATCATATTTCCTGTTCAGAAGTAACCTGTAAATTTACTTTATTTGTTTTAATTTACATTGTGGTAAGTTACATTGTGACTTTCGAGCTACATGTAAATCTCTGAGTAACATTGCTGTACAGCCGTGTAAAAATAACTGTAAACTAGATTAAGATGAAACACAAAATTATTTAGACGCCTTTATTGGAGTAGTAAATTTTATTATCAAAAAAGCAGTAGAAACTGCGTATGACCACGTGGAGGACAATAAACTAATTTACTCTCCGGAAGCAAACAAGGGACCATCCCAACAATTCCGATCAAGGATCCTAAGGCAGAGGCGTACAGAGGCGGACCCTAGTACAGAGAATATTTTTTTAAATTCCTAAACTCATCTTTTTAAACAACTCAACTTGAGTTTAAAAAAATAAAGAAAAAATAGAACATTGTTAGAGTTGTGTCACACTATACAAAATATAACTTCAAAATCAACGTTGAAATTTAAAGAAAATTATTTGATACATTGATGGAAAGTGAGGATTGACTAATTTAGGTGGGAGATTCATTATTCATTCACCAGAAACGTACATGGATAGATGACGTAGTAATGTGTAGTTATCACAATTAACGTAAGAATATAAAGAGAAGATGAAATTTAATAAAATATTGTCAAAGGTAACAGGACGAAATGTTTCATTTAAAATAAATTTCAAAAATTTTTGCCCAAAATGAAATGAAAAAAACAAACAATCATGTGATTTTCGTGAATAATTATTTCTATGGATTAATAATACTCGTACAACAGTTTCAATTACAACTGAAATATAGGGAGCTGAGAATCGCCAGTATATTCATCATAGCTTGCCCCATTCTACTGTAATGAGTTTACATAAGAAGTTATTGTTTTCCATCAAGATTGCCACACGGTCGTCAACCAAACAATAGATAGTCCTAACATAATAGTTTGTATAGGAGAAATGCAATTAATAAAAAAATTATGGCCATTCATACTCAATTTTCCGGTCTTGTAATTCTCGTAAAAAGTCACATTCAAAATTCTTTCCTCATTGATATATACTTTTTGAAAATGAACATGCGATACATATTTTTTCTATCTGATGTTTTTGAGACAGTTACGTAATAAGAAATCTGCTGTGGTTAGACCAATATACCAAACAAAAAAATGTTCACAAAATTTGGTTCATCGTGTTTCAGGATTATTTTTGCTTAATTGGCCAACATTAAGCATTGTGGCAAACATACTATAATAAAGGAGAAACACAAAAAGAACAAATTATGTAATTAGCCCATCTCCTAAGTTTGTAGTCCAGCCAACTTTACTTTCGACACGGTTTCAGCAATTTAGGTTCTCTTTGCTGTATAATGTGAAATCTGGTTGCTTGTAGACAAGAGTCGTTCATATTTTCAGGTGCTGAGATTCAAGTATAGGCGGGGAAGGATTATGACCATCTGAATCAAATAATTTTAAAAAATTGTCTAAGTTTCCTATGGAAAATTTACTCCTTTGTATATGGTACCAATGGGGTTTCTTCTAAATGAATAATAGATATTGTGTTCACGATATGCTCAAGTTCGTGAACTTGCAAAAGACCAATGAGACAAAATAACGTGACTTCCTGAAAAAAAAAAATGGTTAATTTCTAATTTAGTTAGAAATCGCCAAAAGAATGGAGAAGAAACTTCTGTTACGAATTCCGGAAATTTTCTCTGAGTTCGGAAATGATGTTCAAGTCGAAATGAAAGAAGCTAATACGATTCATAATCTCCACTGAAATTTGTGAAATGTTAAATATTTCATTCCAAAATTTGTAAGTTTTCTAAGTTATTTGATGGTAAAAATTCCTTATCTGAATAAAGCTTGATATTTCCGGTAGACAGTTTTAGCTTCTCTTCAGATTTGAAACTCATATGTTTGACTTTTATCGATTGTTTATTCACAGCATACTTTTGATAAATACCGCAAAATACCATTAGCTTAAAAAATACTTCACCCTGCAGTAAATGAATATATTCCAATGACGCTTGTAGTCGTGTATCAAAGTAAATAAATCAAATGCCAACCCTAGATATTTTTATAATTAATTCCTGGTCACCATTTACTGTCACATAAAAATTCCTTTGAAGAAAATTGAAATCGTATTTTCTCTGGCGACATTCGAGCATTGCGCTCACTTCTTCCTCTCCAATATTATCAGAGACTAGCCTGGCGTTACCTCGGGTTCTTATATGACATTCAATATACATACGTTAGTTTCCATATTTCTCAACTTCCGTAGCATTAAATTTTCACGTCTGTTAATTTCAAACATGAAATACCACGAAAGAAATAAAATAAAATAATACCTATAATTATCAGTATTGTATGTCAATATGTACGTAATTATGAATTATTTTAAAATCCAGTCAGAAGAAAAAAAATATACTTTATACAGAAAGAGTTTAATAAACAAAGCCCATAGTTAGGACCTCTAAAATGTATGGTTTTCATTTCACTTTTTGTTGTGTTCTTGAAAACAATGATCTTCACAGACAACCTTTATATAATTTCGCTTCTACGATTCGGTCTCGTAGATTGTACGTTCAGTGGATTGTCCGCCTCGCGTAACGCAATTGAACTCTAGTGGACACATTAGTAAGCTTCATAGTTAGCATTCATGCGAGTGAGGATTCTTATCTACTGATAAGCAACCAATTTTAATTGTTTTCCTGCACTTATAATTCATCAATATGAACCATACTTTGCATTTTAATTCTAGTAACTATTAAAGTTGAATCCTTTGAAATTTCACACAGTTTAATCGGTTACTTGTATTTATTCGCATACCACAGATATTCCAAATAATTAACTATTATTAGTATAGATGCACAAGAAAATTATGTAAGTCCGAAGTCATTATTCCGGCTAAACACGCAACCTATGACAACTAAATGCTTAATCGTAACGTGCTATTGGTTTCAAAAAGCAATAGACTCGAGTTTAAACCTCTGGTTCAATTTTACTATCTGTCAAAATACAACAAATTATACATTAAATTTTGGTATATTTATTTCTCCGTTATAAAGTATGAGTTTAAGTTTTATTTACTTGTCTCTGAGTATTGCGTTTAGAAGATTAAAAAAACGTTATTTTCTAGCTTATTCAGGTAAGGGTGAAACTTGAAAATTTATATTAGCAAACGTGTTAAACCTACGACATTTTGAAATTTTTACATGTTCTTTTCGAAATAGTTATTTAAGGGATGTGTTAGTTTCATAATTTTATCTTTGCTAAACGAATTGTTCTTGTAATTTTTATGAGACTTTACAATTTCAAGATTGGTTTTAGAACAATCTTCCATGAGGATTTAAAATAACCATACTTAATAATAGAATAAGAATAAACAATTAGCTTATTAGTAATGCGTACTCGCCTTCTACCTCTGGTGACGCGGGGTCAAACCCTGTGTGATCCAAGTAGAATTCGCGGTGGTGGACGAAGTGGTGTTCGCGGCATGTTTTCTCGGGGTTCTCTCGTTTCCCCTGCAAGTCATTCCACCACAACATTCACTCATCATCATTCATCAACCTCTGCGGTTAACAATCGTAGTTGTTACTCGGACCTTGCTCCATACAAGGTAGAATACCTTTGGAAGTTAAATTGAATAAAGTGGTCCAATGAGGTCGCAAAAACATAATAATAATAATAATAATAATAATGGTACACTGTGATTTTATATCACTTGATAAAATACGGAGGATCAATGTGCGGCGGGTCACACCTCCGGATCCAAGTCCCTGCCTACATTACTCAAGCTCCGAATGTTTGTGTTAAAGCTATGACTTGAATTCTATTATACGCGTAAGTAATTTTTAAATGCTGAAAATTCTCTATATTTTTCTCAGAAATTTATGCTTTTTTCACATTCCAATATTGCTATTTGCCTCCAGATCATCGTATTATTCTGACCACTAGATCCTGGACCTCCTTAATTCTAGACGTTTGATTAGTATCAGCGACTACCGCTTGACATACTTATTGCAGTCCATCAGTCCTAAAGCTAAATATAAAAAGAGACATTGGCGGTGGAGGCGGTGCCGTTGGCCAGCGTTGGTCTTGTGCCATGCGGACGAAGGGTTGCGTCCACAGTAGCTCTTCGCTCAACTCCCGCTCTACGGTACACAGGTGGACTTCAGTGGCAGTGCTGTGCACGATTTATCAAGTTCGATCAGTGAAGTGCAGATAGTTGACGATCAGTGGTATCGGGAAACGTGAGTCTAAGCAATTATTAGATGAAACGATGTTTCTGACATGTTAGACATTTTCAAAGTTTCCTGATTAAGTGCTACAGTCAAATTGTTATGCTATGATGAAAGTTATTGAAAATCAGGACATTTATCCTGTATAACATGGAAAATTTTCAGTAACAAATATTTATTGATATCTTCGTGAAATTTATTGTCCCAGCAAGATTCCCCGTCAGTCGATTAGCGTTCTCTAGAGAGATAATATGTAGGATGGCCATGTAGCAAGGTTGTAGTTACGATATACTTCATCATAAGTTACTTCGTCTTAGATTTAATGTTACGTAAAGTGAAGAAGAAACTATGTGTAAATAGTGAGGTTATAAAGTTCAATTAAATAAAATGTCGTTACACCTCTCAGACAATATTCGACGGAACAAGTAAATACTTAGGAGACAAGTGATCTATTTAAATAATTTCTTTCTTTTGGATAAACCAGTAATAGTGCTATCGTCCAGCAAATTATCGCCCTAATTGAGTGCAACGTCTTCTTGCAAGTGCAACCATGCTCCTTCTGCAGAATATCCTCCAGTCTCTGAGTCCTTACCGACTGATCGCTTGCTTCTCCATTTTCTTCGTGATCCCAGTGGATTGCGAGGATCTTTTGAACAGTGCAAGTAGCACCGGTTCCATTATCGACAACGATGTCCTTCTCCGTTCGGTGCTGGAGGAACAGCGGCCACTCAAAGCGCGCATCTGCGGAGTGGTAGGGGGTTGTGAGGACATTGGGGATGTGTCATCGCCACCGCCATCTCCGCATGTCAGTGAGGAAGAGGATTCGCCGGAGGAAGAGAACGGATCCCCGCTGAATGACGATGCACCGGATCCATTGTTGGGGGCGGCTCCGGTTTTCTCTTTGGTCAATGCCTCAGCCGCCAGCGCACTCTGTAGGAGGCACAGTCGCATCTTCTTACGCGAACTGAGGAAGCATCAGCTATGGGCACTGCAGAGTGAGTCATTCCTACGAATTTAGGATTTTCTAAGCGTTAATGATTTTAAGTAGTTATCATATTTTCGTACATGATCTTTACGGTTTTTCAATAAGTATACAATATTTTTTCAATACACGTTGTGATGCTTATAAAAATGTATAAAAGTTAGTTTGTGTTCGTACAGTTATGGAAAGTACTCAGATGGCATTAAGTATTCACTAAGCATGTTGACAGAATATTGTAATTACAAGTTCATTCATTAATAGTTATTTACAGTTTTACATTTTTATACAACATGTAAAATGATTTGATAAATTAGATAATTCTTAATCACTTAGACAACATATGTGAACATTTCGGGAGGATGGAAAAATCTACATTAACTTATTAATGATTAGATTACTTTATAGTGCGTATCCGGATTGATTTATTACCTTTTCTCTCATATACCACCAACTTTCCTCTGCAATGTACAGAAACAATAAATTACTTCCCTCCTCTACACCTCATATCAACCATCATCCATCACAACACTGTTGAATGTTTCATTGCATGTTTAAAAAAAGTGTACTTAATCCAACGAACATTTGATGTTAAAACTTTCCAATGGCATATAATATTTAGAAACATCTGTAAAAGACTATAAAATCTGTATATCAGGGGAAAATTACGGTATTAATTAGAAAAGGAGGTCACTGTAATGACAAGTCACATGTAAAATCACACAAACCAGGTTATCAACAAAGCAGTAGTTTTTCGCACCGTGTCCAAACCATGAATGCCTCGTTTATAACACAAGAAAATACTCAAACGTAGAAGTTTCATTTGAATTCTTATATGTATTTTCTAATTATATTATTATTCTTGGGGCTTTCTTGCACGCCAACATCTATGTTATTAGAACCCTCATTATTTGGTTGATGAGCGTATGTGTGAGTATATTACAGACCGATTATATTTCTAGATNGATTCTTATATGTATTTTCTAATTATATTATTATTCTTGGGGCTTTCTGGCACGCCAACATCTATGTTATTAGAACCCTCATTATTTGGTTGATGAGCGTATGTGTGAGTATATTACAGACCGATTATATTTCTAGATAATTGAATCTTCTTTATATACTACTTTCTTCTTTTTTTATATACCATAAACTCCAAGGAATTTGTCGATGAAGCGAAACATACAACAATAAAAGAGATATTGTTAAGTGTCAAAATTGGGGATTCATTAATGTATCAGTTACTTATTTGTTTATACTAATTTTACCGGATGAAATATACGTATTTTTTCTTGAACAATAGACGTTTTACATATTAAACGGCAAAATATGTAATTCCTTTTAAAATAATGCACTGTTACTTTGACATTGTTTCCATTTTAAAAATTAGCAATAAAATATTTGAACAAAAAAATACCAGAGTAAAGAAATGATTTGCTCCCCTTTTTCGCGCAAAATTATGACTTTTCTTCCTTGTCATTTAATATTTTTCAGAATTAAAAAAAAAATACTTCAGTGAATGTTTCAAAAATATTAAAATAATTATTAAATGTCGTAAGTTGTAATACATTTACTTAAAACATGTTTTGATGAAAAACCTAGAAATTGCGTCCTATTCGTATAAAGAAATGTCCAAAATTTTCCAGAAAATATTTCATTCATGAACGTTTGTTGATTCAGAAGAACCAAGTTTTTTTTCTGATAGAAAACTTGCACTTCGAGATATTTGTTTGTTATCGATCAAACATTGTTTGTTCTTTTTTAAATGTGTCACAGGATGATCATAAAATGCTGTCACAGGGTGGCATATTTGGGCAGATTTATCAAAGAGTATGTTAGAACTCAACAGATATTTTAAATTATAATTTAGTCAGGAACGTAACCTCAAAAAAGAAAAAAAAGTAAATGAGGTTTGTAGGTTATTCCAATTTAATTCATTACATTCTTTCACAAATCAATTTTTTTATGAATAATGGGTAATTGTACGAATCATTTGAAAATTATCTTTATTTTTGTCAAGTTGACAACCCAATGAGAATTTAACACTGACCAAAATATTGATTATTAGGTTCGTAATACTGACATTCGCCTATTCACAAACATCGCGCACCAATGGCTTCCAACGTGGCGCGTTGTCAAACTCAGCTGGCACTGGTTGGCATTTTTCCACCTACACAACAAGCCAGTGTCAAGGGTCCTATAAGCGTCATATATCATATGACAGTTTCGAAACAGAGGTTCATCTTGAAGGTTAAATTATAGAACAAAACACGTTTCTCTTTGAAAATTTAACATCAATATACTAATAGACTAAGAATGTTTGTTAAATACATATTATCATATTAAGAAAGAAATAGTTTCTTACCTAATCATTATTAATTATTTGTCTTGTTCCGAGTCATAATATCGTTTCCATCAAGAAAAATGTTTTTTTCTAGTCCTGCATTATTGAATGAATGTCTTCTTTATGTGGTATTTATGCGTGTTAAAGCAATGTTTTAACCCTTGAAGGCTTGTTTACAATGTACCATTAGTTTAATCCAGTTGTGAGTGTTAGATAATAGATATGTCTTAACAAAGTATTTATTGACGTTTAGTTCAATGTTAGCCAGTTTTCCTCCTCATTTAACAAATAAATCACTTATAACAAGACTAAATTACTGGTCTAGTTTGAACTATCACTTTCACTCTCCGTGAGATCTGATTCCGAAGATGTAATACGAGGCTGCCTGATGTGCCTGCATCTCCCCAATGCTCAGCACTCCTTTGGCAGCACGGTCGCCCACGTGGGAGTTTTCTGCAACGCAAATGTATTTAGGGGAAACAAGTTGAGGGCTACGCACAAAGAGGCTCTGTTGCGGGTGCCACTTCCGCGTTTGTTTAATAATGTTAATGGTTTGCAAAATTAAGAATTGTAATTATAAAAATAATATGAATTTCTTTTCATTAAAATACAATTTAACAAATTTTCTTTCAAAATGTGTATTTCATTGATTCGACACTTACGTAGAAAAAAGCATACTTTAGCTGGGGAAGAAATACTTCACATAAATTATTCTTTATTCGTTAAAAATTATTGTTCAAAGTTATGAAAAATACACGCATAAATACCACGGAAAAATTAACACGTTACAATTTTATCGAAACATCATTCTTTTAGAACTAAAATCTAGTTCCTTAACACGTTTATTTACAAAGCTGTTCAGGCCTCTTCATATGTTACTCATCTCTCAAAGCTCATTTTACATAGATTGGATCAAAATTACTTCGACTTTTCCATTATCCTTGCCGCGGCTCACCCTACAATAATTCCCCCTTTAGTTTCGACGGGCGTTGCCTGATCTTAACTCACTTTTCATATCAATATAATGGAACTTCCCGTGAAGCGTCGAAGAAGATTCATATTAGTAGACAAAATCTTTCCTTCATTTTGAGATTTTAGTACTAAGAAAATGTTTCGTCGTATCTTCGACTTACTATTATTATAATGATTATGATATTAAACTTGATCTCCTTGTGGGTGATTAACTTGTAAATTACGTTGTAGACAACCAGTAAGTTGTCCCCTTCCTCCAAAATATTAATTTTGTACATTTTATTCTTATGAAATTTTAAAAGAATTACCGCGACAACATTTAAATTGTTTGAGATACGGCCATCAATATTTTCATCAATCACTTTTGCCCCATAAAATGTTCTATAAAATAACAAAAGTGAGATGGAGCTATGAAATTCAGTTAAAAAAACATGTATACCAAATTATATTTGGAACGAATTTTTTGAGCAAAAGTAATCTTAACAGTAGCTAGTTCTCGAATTTAAAATATTTAGATCAATCGATATATTAAACTAGTGATCTTTCCCTAATCTACCATCATTATATTTGAAAAACCTTCGATATTTAATACATGTGTCCCACGGATTCCACAAATTCATATCACCGCTTAAAAGGAGCAGATCACTAAAGGTGAAAATATAATGGAATAAAATTAGCCTGTTAAGTCCCAAAGATGTAAAATTAGATATTTTTTAAATTATTTTTCATTTAAATAAAACGTTGTCCTCTTTTAACTTCCCCCAAGTTATAAGTTGTCCTCGACAGAAATTTTATAAGATTTGTACATATGCGACATTTTATTGGAGCATATTGCAACAGATTCGAACTTGACCTTGCTGGGGAAATATTTGGTTCAATGCTTTTCTTGCTTCGGCAAACGTCTCAGCGAGCATTTCCGTGACATTTTGTGCAACACTAACTCTTCGTCCTTTCCTAGAGGGAGTTCTAAAACTATGTCACTTTCCATACGACGAAGATTTCTTAAGGTCCATAAATGCCTTAACAATATTTAATTCCTTGTTTATTTATTGTGATGATCAGACTGGTCCGCTGTTCCACCAAACCATATTTAGAGAAACAAATATTTGAGTATTTTGTATGTATTTTTGTTTCGGTCAACGAAGGACCACGATGACGAGTGTTAGTAAGGTTCATTTCTGTACGAGTTTACTTACTAGACACATCGTAACTCTTTGGGGGAACAGCGTCTAAAGAAGTCTAGATTGCTTATTAGGGTATTACAGAGCCATAAGTCATAGCTATTTGAACTGAGACATGAATATGAAAAGCTACAAATTTTATCTTGCCCCGCCCAGGTATCGAACCCAGGATGACTTGGTGACGAGCAATCACGCTGGCACCGTAGCCACGACGGGGATTTGCGTACCAAACCAATATTAGTTCGTGGGTAAAGGAATCGCTGCCGAATACCTCAGCGAGTAAGATCGACAGGAAATTCCAATCTGCGCTCTTTCGCTTCGTAGTCTCCAGAGACGGTGACAAACACCGCGTCATTATCCTCAGTTAAATTTTATTGCAATTTTAACAAGAAGTAATTTCAGACACACATAATATCTTATTAACGGCCAACAACACCGTGAAGTAAGAGATTAAGATACTATATTGAATGAAAATGGGAGACCCGGTTCGGTGTCTCATTTTCATTATATATAGCATCATAAAGAAGTAATTTATTACAGTTTTCAATTAGCTTCGATTAGTGTCATTACCTTCGTGCTTTGCTTACGTTTTGCCTGTTGTGTGGAGACAACAGCTAATAATAAATTTATTGTCAAAAAACAGTACAAACTGCGTATGACCACGTGGTGGAAAAAAAAACTAATTTACTCTCCGGAAGCAAGCAAGGGACCATCCCATCAATTCCGATCAAGGGCCCTAAGGCAGAGGCGGATTCAAAAATTTCAGCAAAAGTTCCTAGATAAGATAAAAAGTTAGCTGCGAGTTATAATACTAATAGAATGTCAATATGTTTGTAATTTTAAGCAAAAAATTACATGTACAAGTTATTATCTTGAATTTCTACATTCTTGAATTTGACATTTCCTCACTCTCAGTTCACAACTACAAAGCATTTAGGCATATTGGTGTAAAGAATTGTTGTTGTATTTCGTATCTTGTTTTTCTTGCTTGGGATAAATATAATTTACGTTGCCTTGAACTCCCGTACGGTAGTATCTCGTTAGAAGGAAAGCGCTTTCTTCTGCTTGTTCTGTTTCTACCATTGCAAAACGATGGCGTAGCTCATCGTGACGTTTGTTGCGGCGCTTTTATTTGTGCCAATAGTTGTACCTGCTTGTCTGCGACGCGTGTATTTGTGGACCCGAGCGCGTGTCTGTGGCCAGATGGCGGGATGCCCATCGCGACGCGCCCAAAGGTGCAGGCACCTGAGGGACAGGCATCGCGTGGGGCAGAGCACTGTGCTTTTGTTAATGAGCGATGAGGAAAAGACTCTTCGCATGCTACTCCGGTTGGAAGGCAACCTACTCTAACAAAGGAAACTTTCTTTAATGAAAAACGTTGTGTTTATTCTGGTATTTTAAGTATCCTTTCTCTCTCCGGTAATTCATGATCTGTCATCCGATACAGCCAAGGAAATTCTGTGTTTCAGAATTCGAGGAGATGTTATCGATTTATTTTTTAAATTGATAATTTTAAAGAATAAATTGAATCATTAATAGAATATAAATATTACAGGTTTTATTACTGTTATTTTTTGTGAACAAATAATTAAGAAGCGCATCAAAAAGAAAACGAAACATACATCATCATTTTGAATTTACGTGTGGCATCTCCTCGAAAAACGGGAAGATTTTGCTTATATACATAGGGAACTTCCTTAAGATATATTTTTCAGATCAAAATTATCAATTTTACATAAATCTATCTCGTCTATCATCGAGTTATAGGACACAAGGATTATTCCATACAAAATAAATAATAGAACTAATTTCGACCTGAACATCTCAGTTTAATTTTCAGAACACGTATGGTATCCACCAAGGGTATAAAAGGAGATCGTATTATTAGCAGCATAAATAGACCAAAAAGGTCATAGAATATGCAGTAAACACTCTGGAATATGCAACAGATCTACAGCAAAAATATAAAATATGAGAGATACAATTTAATACGTGCCAAAAACTTTTGTTTTAAGAGACAGATGCCAGTAAAATACTGTCCTATAATAATAATAATAATAAACTTTTATTTCGTGGTTAGGTTCAAGCCATCAGATCTGCTCTTCCGCCTTACCACCGTCCAAAAAATAATACATAATAATACACGATAATAAAACATAAATAACAATACATACATAAATATATTCATTCATAAACATATACATAAATTATAACACGAAAAAGGAGGACTATAAAATTACTCTGGGGCATTAAACTAGGGATCATCTCGGTATTAACCTTAAGCAATTGAGGAAAACCCAGAAAAAACCTCAATTATTTTTGACGGCTGAAGGTCGAACAAATATTAGATAATATACTACAAAGTGCACTCTCATAATAATTAAATAAAATGCCAAATACATCTTTTACAATATAATATTACAACTTACCGCGAAGACTAGATTAGACATTTCAAATTACTAGATAAAAACTTACAAATTTATGACTTTAAATCTTCATAATATGTTTATCATAAATTATCAAACATTATTTTCATAAATTTTCATAATAACATCAAACATATATAAATTTATTGTAGTACAGTAATAATTGTAACAAACATAACTTTTATATTATATTAAATTGCAGTTTAATACTAGGACTAACCAAACAAATTATATTGTTTAATATATATTTAATAGTTTTAAATCATATTATGGTTAAATAATAAGATAAATTTATTATTAATGGCACATTCAAAATAATGTTTACTACATAACAAAAAATCAATACTTTGTATGATTTTTAAAAAATGACAATACATTAGACCTATTTTATCACGAGCGTTTTATTGAATTTCTATCTTAATCTTTCCCTGGACAAGCCAGCTACTTTTAGAGAGATTCCGAGAGACATATGGTACGAACTTGTTTCTTAAAAGAGAGTATTGAAGAACTATTCCTGATAGAAATAGGGAGAAAAATTCCACATCCTAGCAACTCCTACGGTAAAAGAGTTATAGTAAAAGCCTTGCTTATGTTTGGGTGTAGAAAGAACTTTTGACTCTTGAAGGCGTAAAGAGTTTAAAAATTTAGAACGCTCAAATAAGTTTGAAGGATATAGTAGTTGATAAAGCAATACAATACTGTAAAGCAATACAAGTGACACCGAGATTCCTTACGTGAGAACACAAAGGGACTTGTTCATCTCGGATTTTCGTTGATTTTTTTTTTTTTTGTGGGGCTTTAGGGCTCGTCAACATCAAAGGTCATTAGAGCCCTTGATTTTCGTTGAAGTGAGATTGCATTTGTTAATATGTTTTAGGGAATGAATGGATTCAATGATTAGAATTTGTGACTTTGATGAATTTAAACTAGGTCCATTACACTCTGATCAATCTACTAGAAAATTAAGGATATTGTGTCTTATTTACGAGGTTATCAATTTTCCTCACATTACCAAAAACATAATCTGTAGATCATCCGCGTGTATGTGGTGCGAGCAGGAAGAAAGCACGTTAGAAATATCATTTGGTTAATATATAAACAATAGTGGATCAAGTATAAAAGCTTGAGGAACTCCACTTTGAATTGGAAATATTACTTCCAATTTTTACAACTTGTTTCCTTTCAGATAAATAGCTAGAAATCCATGTAAGTGTATGTTCAGAAAGACCAATATTCCTACATTTAGCTATTAAAATATCGGGATCAACCGAGTCAAAGGCTTTGCTGAAGTCCAATAACGTTAGAATTATTACGTTTCTATCATCGAATTATTTTCTTCAGTTACTTTGAGAAGTGCTGTTTGAGTGCTGCGGTCCTGGTGGAAACCTGAGTGAAAATTGTTGAGGAGTTCATTCTCTGATAAAAATTCAGAGATTTGCTTATTGACTATTTTTTCAAGTTCTTTAAACAGAACCTGTAGAATACTTATCAGTCGAAAATCACTAAGGGAAGTAGCATTTTCAGATTTGGGGAGAGGTTGGACGCGTGCTAGTTTCCAAGCTTGCGAGAACGTTGCTGTAGTCAGCGAGTAATTAATTATGTGTGTGATAGTGGAAAGAGCAGCTTCTAATACACGTTTCAGCTGACGAGCATGTATATCATCTGCGCGATAGGTATTCGATTTAAGGCTGCGAATAATTATGAAAATTTCAACAGAATCTATATTTTTGAAGTAAAATTTATCATCCAAAAATTTGTTTTCACAATCTTTTAGAGATTTTAAGTTTTTATCCTTGAGTTCAGGAGTAATTCGAGGTGCAATGTCAATAAAGTAACTATTTAAATCATTTGGGGAGACTAAAATTTCTTTGGAACCCTCAGCCCTACCGACTCCTAAATTTCTCAAATTACGCCAGATTTCCTTGGAATCAGTAGTGGAACGGAAAAAGCTATGGTAATACCTAATTTTTGCATTTCTAATAGCTTGATATACTTTATTCCGTAGTTTCTTGTATTCCATTTCCATAAAAAACAGTTTTACTTTTTTTGAAACAGCGATATGCTGAGTCACGGTTTTTCATAAGATCGCGAATATCATCACTTAGCCAAGGGGTTGCTGGTTTCGTAAGATTTTAACCGGAGCATGCTTATCAAATATACTAGTAATAATTCCATTTAGATTTTCTATTTTATCATCTATTGAGTTTAGCGAATATAAATGGCCGAAGGACGCATACGCAGTCTAGAGAAAAAACGTCAACGTCAATATTTTTGTAATCTTTATTAAGTTTGGATTTCGGTTTATATTTGGGAGATTTCAGTGAATATGATAGAAAAATCAAATCATGCTTAGATATTCCGGGTACGGGAAATTGGTCCTTTGCAAGAACGTTTCGTGAATTTGAGACGATAATATGATCTATTTATTTTTTCTGATCTAGCTTTAAAACCTCCAAATTTAAAGAGTGAAAACTATTCAAGAAACTCTGTGCTGATGATACATACATATTATTTAGATTACAATTAAAATCACCCATTAATATTACATTTTGATATTTAGTGGCATGATACGCGAGCGGGATTTCAATTTCTGATAAACTACCACAATGAGGAGGCCAGATAGTAACACTGAGTAAACATTTCTGATTAAGAATGGAAATTTCAACAAATAAATACTCGACTTTAAATGGTTCTG
>NNCF01143138.1:2184-12890 GCA_002313205.1 Laupala kohalensis
ATTTTAAATATCAATGATATTTTTAACGATATCCCCATTCCTATCTACAACAATGATCTTGAGGTTATATAAATACATTTTATAAAAAACCAGGAGAAACTGTTAGAGATTACTTCGGTAGTAATTCGTATTCCAATTGTCAATCTGTATTTCTTATTTTTGGAGTTTTAGAGACAACCATTATTTTGTTAATAACATCTCAAAAATAATCCATTTCAGACAAATTATGTACTTCTTTAAGTTGAAAGTTTTACTTGTTAATGCAGACAAAATATATAAATATTGTTATAAAAAGTTTTATAATCTAGTCTATAAATACGTTTGTTAGGCCAGTATGCTTGTTAATTTTTTTTATAACGATATTTGTATATAGCAAATTTAATTAATAATTCTTTGCGAAATAGTATTTTTAGTACCGTTAAGCAATTTATGCAAATTTGTCATTATTTCGCGAAATAATCGCGATATATCGATATTTTCTTTCGGTGTATCAAATTATCGATATAATATATTTTTGAAATATCAATGTCATCCCTAGTTTTGTTTTAACAGTTCCGCTTGAAACACTCACGCTGGACCTTCGAGTTTCCCTTGAAACACTCACGCTGGACCTTCGCTGGCGCGTCGTTGCAACGGTGCAACCACTACAGTAAACATTTGAAACAATTGTAAACAGTTCCTTAAATTGTTCTTATTAACTGATAGAAAAATTATGAAATACATGTCAGAAGTTCAGCGTTTCAGGTTAGGTTTGGCATGGAAATCTCATCAATGGTTGCCAAACTGAAAATCTTAAGCGATAATCCAAATAAATTGTAGTGTCAAACATAAGTAACGGTGCACGGTAGAAGCGAACTCGCATTTGTTACAATTAGTCATATCGTAAAATACAAATAATTACACCTGTTAAATCGAAAAATTTCAGAAAAACCTAGACAACGCAAGATTCCGAAACAACGTCTCCGCGCCTGTCTTGTACACGTCTATTAATATCCTATCAAGACCATTGGAAGAAACCGATTACTTTCGCTATCAGAGAGGTAGAGCTTCCCACCTTAATGAAAGAACTCACGGGAAGATTATTGGGGTGATAATGTCGCCTTTAATTGAAGAAAAAACATTTTTTATAGAATTTGTGGCGCATTTTTTAATTTGACGATCTGTTATTGCTTTTTAACTTTTTTTCCTGAGCAGTGAGCTAATTCCCTGACTTTTCCCGGTCGCTCGCTACCCTGGATTGGCACTCATAACAATCTCTAGTTAGCTTCAGTGAGTGCTGTTCAATGGCTGGATTTGTTCGACCTAAAGCTGCGATTTGTTTCTAGCCAAGTAATAATGTTTTCCTGTTTTTATGACCCTTTCTTCCTCTGTGATTATAATGTAAGATCTTTTAATGTTTAGTATGAGATGTGTGTTTAAGTTTATGAAGTAGTTGTTCATATCATGGTAAATACTTAAGCCAGGCTCAACAGAATCATCAGTTTTCATTATCTTTTTAAACTTATTATTCAATGTAACAAAAATTATGCATCACATTTTCACACTAACAAAAACTGACAATCACAGAAAAATTCCTGTTCTTTCAATAAATAGAAACAATCATTGTATTCATCTAATGGGCCATACTACCAGTAACACCTTGCAATAAATATCTATATTAATCTTACCCTTATCTAGGCTATCGGGCAAGAACATTCATGTGATAATGAAGAACACATTCATTATTACTGGTATTTTAAATTGGAAAGAAAGTATTGTATCACTCTATTAAGCATTTAACACTTCATTTAACATGTTCTGTAAGATGAATGACCCTTGGGCACACAAGCATTGTCAATTAGCATTTGAATACCATTTCCTTTGCTTCCAAGTAATGAACAAGATAACTGCAAAATGCTTCAAGAAAGGATGGTTACTCAGACAAATGTCTAATAATTAAAATTAAATGATAGTAAAAACCAAGTAGGTAATAAAAAGCAGATGACTAACAGAAACATGTCTAATTAAAAGTGATAACAGAAGAGACCAAAGTCCTAACTACCAAATTTGTAAGTCAGTTAGATTGATAGGAAGATTTCAAAACACAAACACATTTTCAATAAAATTTAAGAAATACTATATAAAACTTAACCTGCATTACATTTAACAATGTGAAATGATATACTCTTGCAGATGAGTTATAGGAAATGGATAGAAAGTTGACCTAATACCACTTTTTAAAGAAATACTAACACTTAACTTGTTAACTTAACTCTGTTGGCAAGCCCTAAAGTCCCAATTAAAAATATTATCAACTTCATTCCAATACAATTAGATACTCATAGTATGGGACAAGATAGACTTGAACAAACTGTACATTAACACTCCCTACACAAGTGATAACTAACAAATTTAATTCATACACAAATCTAAAAATTAATATAGGCATAGTTATGTGCAACATAAAATGATATTCAGAAAAGAAATTATAATTAAATAACAATTTCAAAGATGATAAGTCTCACAATTTTACTAAGCTACAATCCCATTAGTTTTAAAAATTCAAATCCCGTACATGAATAAGTAATTCTCTAATGGCATTTCTTATTTTGACATTTCTCTTAAGTAGGGCATACAGTTAGTATAATTCATAAAAGAGAAATATACTAGCGAGCCGTGTTCTACCAGAAGACCTGATGATAAACCATGGGTCAGTTTATGAATGCATTATGACAGATTCCAGAAAAAAATATATTCAAAATGTAAAATTCGCTACAATACAAAGTATAAATAAAACAAAATACAAAAAAAATAATTACATATCAAACAAATTAACCAAGAATACTCATTAGGAACTATTACTAAAATTTCATGTTAATGTCTGTTATGAAAAGTTTCACAAAATTATTGGTTCCCCTGAAAGTCTATATTTATTTTGCAAATGATAAAACTCATTCATGCAAATGAAAATTAAAAAAGACTAGTCCATAATTTACTTTTAGTGTTCAATGTTTAGTGTTTAGCTCTTATAGTTCAAAAGTTAAACTGTGAGAAACTTACCTGTTGATTGGCATCCGGAACAAGATTCTGTTTTTCAATCCTCTCAACAGATAAAAGCGAATGAAGTACTTCGCTAGCTTCTTTTTCGGCAGCATCAACATGCTCCATAGCGGCTGTCAACGAAAAAGGAAACGAATCAGCGATATGAATAGTAATATCATCATAATGTGACAGAAAGCGTGAAATATACATGACACCGGTCTACCAATGATCAGTCTCGACAATATTTACGAGTAATAACAACACAGAACACGGAAATGATAATTAATTGTATTATTAACACTAAAATTGCATTTCGAATACGTATCATATCCACACTTACAGAAATTTGTCAGAAAAGTTAAAAGAGCGCCTTGTTCCTACGATATTGAACCTTATAGCTAGCTCAAATGGTTGAAAATGGCAAATCCTACAACGGGGCAAACAAATATAGTCTTTATGGTCATTACAGAGAACGCACTTACCTGTCCTCTAATATTCGCTTATAAAGGCTCTTCGTTGTTCAGGCAAGATGATTGGATGAAAATTCTCTTCACAATAATCGAGGTTACAATCTTATGATTAGCTTCATTGACAAAACGAGCAATTTGATTCATTAACCACAATACCATCTCTCTTCAAAATGGCGTAGAGGTAGCGGCGGGTTGCAGAACAAAACCTTTCCTGAATATCAGGGCTTCCGTGATCATCATGGTAAGATCAGTTCAGCGAAAAAAGTAACACATTCATAATGAGGGAAAATCTAAAATGTAATACTCATAAAATCATACATTTGTATCCCGAAAAATATTTAAAAGTAACAAGGAAATATCGTAACATGACATAAAAGTGAAAATTTTGTTACATAACCGTTTTTTTTCTAGCTTAACATTAAACCGGTAACTATCGGAAGCCTAAACATCTAATCCGTGTGTTTAACAAATCCTCACTGTTATTAAATAACAAACAGTTCCTTTCGTCACGAATTGATTCTTATTCTTCATACAAGAAGATAATATTAATAGTAAGAAAACTATCTTTCTCTCGGTTCTGATCTAAATTTAATGCAACAATCTGGAGAGAACTGATACCACGGCGTCGATATGACAAAAGAACAAAAGCTCAAATAAAAAGTCGCACAATAAAGATAGTCTTTTGGACCTACCTGAAGGAGAACAAAAACGATGACACGGACAATTACAGGTGTTGTGATAATTTGACCGGAATTTTAAACGTCTTGGTCTACGCATATTTTCTTTTTTGTTTAAATTTTACATACACAATATGAGTGTTCAATTTTTATTCTAAAATAACTGTCACTTGAAATAAATATTCTAACCAATCCAGAATCATAAACAAAAATATTTGTTGCCACTCCTTATTTTTCACTAGTGTTTGAATCGCAAATTCTGCTTTAAATAGTTAATTAGCTACTCTAGAAGAACAAACTTTCCTACATTTATGTTTCTTTCTTGATCGCCCTTCAAACTAAATCGATATTTACGAAAGTACGTGAATATCTATTTTAACAAAAATTTGAAAGAACACTAAAAAGTATCACATATCTGGAGCAAATAGAAATTATTCCTAAATTTATTTATCGGTGCAATAAGAGTTGGCAAATTTTTCTGTAGGCAGAGCGCTTCCTATTTTCACGGAGTGTAAACTTCATGCTCCCGCGCAGGGCCAACGCCTTCCTGGGTTATTGACTTTCTACCGCACTGCATATGGATGCCAACATTTGCGCTATTGTCTGCACTGTTCACACGCGAAAACTCTAGAGAATTCCCTCTTGTCTCTTCATAAAACTGCTGTTAAAGTTACGGCCGAACACTCACTTCATATGGATAATAAGTCTTCAGTTCTTACGTTATAAACTTTCATAATATGGCTCGCCACTGAATACAAATGAGAACACTTTGAAATGGATGCTTCCTTTTCAAAACTCGTTTCAAAAGAAATTTTAAAGCCAATGTTTTCAAACATTTACGCCTAATACGTTAAATGTTTACTTAAATAACTCAATTAGTATTCCTACCTGGAATTAAATTGTCCGTGTCTGTTGACAGAACACTGGCTCCACTGCGACTTCGTCTTACTTTTGGAGTAATCATGGATTGTGATTGTTGTCTGTCGTCCATTACTCTAGTTCCTCGTTTTATTTGTTCCAGAAGACTATCAATAGGACTTTCCATGCTGTCAATTTCATCCATCCCCCTGCAACGCAATCACTCTGGTGAAATCAGTTTATAGTGAAAATGTCGATGAAGCATACTGTTTGAAAACCTCTACGTAGATAGCGTAAACTTCTACATACATGAAAATTCTCGAGAACTGGAGCTGTCTTGAAACTTCTAATCATCACACCCAACCTGAGATATTAAACGCCATGTTTTCACACACGAGTCTGGGCACGCGCAAGCGTCAACCGCGATCTCGCGAATTCGGTTTTCTAGTGGAGGGAAAATGCAATCCACAAGTCTCTGACATTATTAGAAATAATAAAGTGATCTTAAATTTCGACTACATAAACTTGTTGTGCCAAAGAACTTGCTCATACGATCGTGTCTTCTATCGTACTTTTTTGTATACTGTTTCAATTGCATGTCTTCCCGTGTGCACTTTCACATCGCATTCATTATTTTGATTCACTCTGAGAAAAATATTCTTTTGTAATAAATCATGGTGACTTTTAGTTGTGCACGTGACCTTGTTTTATCATTGCCTATTTGCGAGATTTTTTCCGGTTTTAGAAATTTTCGACAACTTGGGGACTTTCCTCTATACTTAAATTTATTGCAATTTATTTTTATACCATCAAATTAATCTTTTAAGTATAGAGGAAAGTCCCCAAGTTGTCGAAAATTTCTAAAACCGGAAAAAATCTCGCAAATGTCGTATAAAAAAATTATTATTTGTGGTTGAGAAATAATATTGGACATTAATTCACAATAATTCGTATTGTTCACAGAATTACAAACATTAAAGGGATCAGTTGCTGTTCTTGACATTTGTGCCATGTACGAAACCATGTGATAATGGATACTGTTCACGTCGTTTATTAGCAACAATAAAGCAAGGCAACCTTCTTTTTTTTTGGTGGTGGGGGAGGTGCCTTTAGGGCTCGTCAACAAGGCAACCTTTCGGCACAAACGGGAAAAAAATCGGTGGTAATTTTTTTTGTTGCATAAAATTACATTGTTTGTGATAATTGAGCGTTACGAGTATAACCATTTGAAGTTTCTTTTTTGTGAGAGGAATTGATCTCTATCGTCACAAGAAGGTTAAAATTATTACATCTACACCGGCAACGTTATATTGCAGTAGAGTAGGTCGTAATAATAATATCTCAAATTACCCTCTTGATGATGCAAGACATAAAGGTGTTCGCTAACTCCCCAGAAAATCTGCTTCTAAAAATCATACACTTCAATATTAAAATGTCCTTCGGAATTGAAAAATGTACAATCCATCACATTAATAGAGGTAAATTCACTACAGGATAAAATCATGATGAATCCTTCATAAAATGTCTAGAATCAGATCAAAATTATATTTAACTTGACTTGGCTACAAAATCACAAATTTGACCACTCATCTCAAAAAGTGTTTCCAAAAATTATATGAAAAAAGGTTCATTTACATATTAAAGACACAAATATATGCAAAAAATCTCATTACGGCAAAGAATAACTGCACAGAATCAGTACTAAATAATATTAAGAAGTCAAGGATGAACGTAGTCCAACTTTTATTTTGAAAATGTGTGATAAGAAAGATAAAAATTGTTTCTCACAATAAATCTTGATAAAATGGAAAAAATGTGAGTTACATTCGCTTACGCTGCTTAAACGGTTAGAGTAAAGTGACAATTATGAATGGCAACATTGTTGGTCTCAAAGAGTTTTGCAAAAAAGTCCGCGACAGCTTATGTCTATCAACAAAAATACCTAAGTAATAGATAAAACGTTATTAAAAATAGAAGTGGTAAAATACTTCAATTTAAGAAGGAAAAATCAACCATCATCAAATTCAATGTATAATTTTTGGCATATAACAAAGATAATAGACGCCTTTAAATCGTAAAATTTTGACTAATAGTTTAGATTTTACAAGAATTTTAATGAAATGATACAGTCGAGTCATCTCTCGGAAGCAAAAATTCGATCGGCGCGGTTCCCGCGAGATGGTGTAGTGCATACAGCCAAGATTTGTATTAAAATTTATATTTTTATGAATTTAAAAAAATAGGATACTCTACTGTTTTTAAAAACCATTAAGTAAAAGTATTTTTATCTTATAATATAGACTAATTTTATTTTCTCCCGAGTAAAAGAAAATCCCAGTCAGTACTGGGTAATCAGCTAGTAATATAATTTTTAGTTAAAATTAAATATTAGTAATAATAACTAAAATAATAAATCAAAAGTACATTCATCTGTTTGACAAGAAATGACGTCGAATGACACCAGGGTTGGAAGTATTTTAGGTAGCCCGCATCTATTTCTATATACCTATTATATACACGTCTCACCTGTGAAAGGTTATAATAGGTATATAGAAATAGTAACATACTTAAATATTACTAATTATATTAACGAGGTAGGATGCAGTGATTTAAAAAACATATTTCATCGTCCGAAGATACACGAATCGCCACTAATCTGGCTGGAAGCTACCAACCCTCTTACAATTAATTACCTTATTACTAGCACAGGTGACAAATGGTGTTGTGCCGTGCGAAACTGTGTGGTGGACTCGGGCTGGGTACAGGTTCGCAGACTTGTGGACCTGAGATGGCGGCTACTCTGTTGAGCTTCCTAATTTCAAAACCTGGGTCGCCTCTCGTAACCCCATTCATTACCGATGCCTTCGGTGATTGCGCGTCCGTTCCATTGCCGAATTATTGTCTTTGAATTAGCCGTCCGAGTCGCGCCCTTTTTACTCGTTTACGGAACTCGTTGCGGCGAATCCTTCCATGATGCGATTAGTTAGTCAAAATCATAAATCAAAAGTTCATCAATCTCATTAATGACATTCACTGGTTAACACTTTAATTACTGCGAGACCGCACTATTAACTACTAAAGAGCCGAAATGCTGGCTCACTTAGCTAACCAACAGAATACTTCAAACAATAACATTGTCGATGGATCTAGAATGAGTCATGATTCCCGACAAACAGACAGTCTCGAAACGAAGACCGACACTGTCGCCAGTAGAGCAACTATCTCAAGTATGTCTCTAAGTAAGTATCCGTATCTCAAAAATTAAGTAAGAAGTATCTCAAGTAAAAAATATCAAGTATCTCAAAAAGTATCTAAGTAAGAAGTAGATAATAATCTCTCCGCTCCATGACAACTTGTTTTATAGCATACACTCCCTCTTCACCACCCAAAATTGGGAAAACGTTCACGCTCATAGACGTGGCACGTGATTTTAAGAACCAATCATTTTGTGGAAACTACTCCACGCGGACATTGTTTAATAGGCTGTGAGGTCGTAAGGTATGATCAATGTCCAACGAATCACGTCGCTCCGTTTTAGCTTCCTACTGTCGAATCACGTCACTTTCTTGGCTTCTACTGAAGCCATGCCGACGCCATGTGGCTGGCTCATTCGAAACTGTCTCTCGTTTTCTATTGTTCAGGGGCCATCCGCTGGCCGCCAAAGGAAACATTGACTCTAAAAGTCTAGGCTCGTCCAAGAAGTCCTTAGTGGATTCAACGCATTTGAAAACATCCGCCTGTTGTCTACTGCACTGCGTCGCCATTCTGTCTGTGTGCCGCACCGCTTTGGTTTCGCACGCTTTTTACTCCCAAAATTTTATGACTTTGTTTTTCTGCACAAGTACCCTTTTCGGGTCAATTTTAGTAAATTTCTTATTCTTTAGGTCATTTCTGTCGCATTGTCTTTGGAGAGCTAGTGCGCGTACCCGTCTTTTTTTTTTTAATTTTGCCGCCTCTGCTCCCACACCTTAGTTAGATGTTTACAAAACCGATGTTATTTAATTTAGGTCACGTTTCCAAATATCTTTGTTGTTACAAATACCGCGCTGCCTAGTGCGTGTAACCGCCACTCTGAAAATTATTCTTTATTATGTTTTTCATATTTTTTTGAAACTACTGGTCTTTTATACTTACCACGACGACAACTGCGCCCATCTATCTGCCTCGGCGAGTGGGTGGTTGGGAAAACCTCACACCAACATCAACATTTTTAATTAAGTGGAAACAACACACAGGGTTCCTTGTTAAACGATAATGCATATTACAAAAATTAAATTTACTTAATTATCACAGATACATTTCTAATTAACACTACCATGCACAAACCCCCAAAAATCACACATTATCACACACAAAATTGAGATGAATTTTTTAAAAAGAATTTCTGGTATTAAGTATTACCAGTTAATTACAGCAAAAAGAATAATTAAATTTAGAAAGCCATTATTACTGCTCACTTCTTTCCGCCCTCATTAAGAATACAATCACAAAAGTTCTGAGCGTAGGCCATTACTATTCTGTTTCGTTGCACTAGATCTTCTCGCCGCCACTTAACATCTATTACTGATCGCAGCCAGTATTCTCAAGTTACCTTTTCATTAATGATCAGATCAGACTAAAAGCGTAGGTGAAGATTGGAATGCCATTGATTAGCATCAGCTCGTGCGAAGCGTCCTTCCTCGCACTTGCCAGCATTCAAAACTAACATCTCTGGAATTTGTCGCGCCTGTCTGGAGTTCGTCGTTCTCGGAATGAGAAACGTTCACCTTCATAATAATATCTCACTTTTACAGCGAGAGTTCATTAAACTTGATGCGACGCGATTAAATAGTATTTACAATCGCCACTTGTTACAAAACAAAACATTTGATCTCCGACTAGTTCTCGGATAGATTATTAAAGTTAAGACTTTGAAAACTCCACATAATTTGGAATAAGATCAAGTTATAAATTAAAAATAACTTGTCCATAACTTCAAGACATGAAAATCTCTAAGTAATCTCGGAATCACTGAATCTCGAATGATTCCGAATGTTCTACACGAATCTAATCGGATATGCTCGAAAATACTCGAAAAAGGTCCCTGCAGCGTCTGCATCATGTTTTTATCACATTGTTCCCCACTCCGTCCCCCCGAAAGCTAACTCACGTGATACATTTTTAAAAACCATGTGACGTTTTTTGCCAATCATGTCAAATTCACACTCCACGCGTTGTCGTGAATGGTTGAGTTTAGAACGACAAATGCTTGTTTCTAGCCACTCAGAACGTTCCTTCCTTGGAAATTACCTTACTTCAATGGCGTTATATTTTTCAACCGTCCTGACAGTAACTTTACCCTAACGCTTTTAAAAAATAATAGAAAACTAAATTTAGGAAACTTTCGATCCTTTAACTGCCACTCCCTCGCCTCCTTTGCCAACCGTTCTGCGACATGGTGTACGTCAACTGTCCCTAACAATTTTCAAAGCTGGGGGACAACCACGCTCTCCGGGTCACCATCTATTGTCATCTTTTAATTTGTAAAGAGCTACTACCTCTCTCACACCCACAATATGAGCTTCTCTTGCTGCTGCACTTTAAAACCCAAAATGTGTAACTAACGCTGACCTTGATTCTTTCAAAATACTTCTAAAAATTTCCCTTGCTTCCAAGTTAAAAAAATTATTAAGAACAATTT
>NNCF01143145.1:1466-17608 GCA_002313205.1 Laupala kohalensis
GTCCTGCTGTTTCTGAATTTCTAGATCTTGCAACTCTTTCACGTATCGTTGCTAATCTTTTATCTCTTTCTTCATTACTTTCAATAGCTTTACGTTTTTTTGGAGGCATTGTTAAGCAATTATAATCAGTTTGTTTTGTTTCTATGACAGCAAAAAAGTAAACAAATTACATACATACATACAAACACTCTCCTTTATATATATATATATATATTTAAAGATCTAAAAATGAGTTTTTTATTTGTTCAATATTTCTTTTTTGACAGATGCAAAGGTGGTGGACGTGTTTTCGTATTTTTGTCTCTGGCGTATCTAAAACGAACTTCTGGAATTTTCGTGTACCATATGTACCATAAAATAAAATAAACAAGCACAACACTTTTTATCTTGCTAATACTGTTACGTTGGGGCGCGCTATAAAATATAGCGTTGCCTTCGTCCCAACGATGGGGAGGGATAGACCTCAGAGTTAATAGTTAGTGGCAAGAAATTCCCTATTCAGATTTTGGCGTTCGGTTAATACAATATAGACACATTAAAAGGTTTAATAATTGAATTATCAAATGAGCTCGAAGTGGGCTTGTGATTAAACAGTTACATTAATGCCCTCATGGGCGAATAATTAAACATCTACGTTACATGCCCCCATCGGGGCGAGAACTCAACATATTAGATTAACATGCCTGATGGGCCCGAAGAGACGGCAGGGTCCGTCAAAATGTTCCAAATGCTTTTATTTAACGTCAGGTAGGTCGTCATTAGAGCTGTTATCGGTTGCACTCCGGGAAGCCACGGTGAGCTGGGCGGAACGATCTCGCGTCCAGCCACGGACACGTCACAGCCGACCCTCGAGCGTCTCCGTTGCGGTCGACTCCAGCGAGTTCCCCCAAAAACAAGTTTGTCGGGATGGGTGGTCACCGGCCTAAGTAACCTCGAGGGGGTGGTGTGGGAATTGGTGTGCATCTTCCCGGGGGCACAACGAACCCTAGAACCCGCCCTAATCGGGTGGGGACTACATGTGGCCATAATATATAGAAAAGCTCGACATGGTAGGAGGAGGAATTGGGAAGGGAAAAGTTGCACACGGCACTACAGTAATTTGTGGAGAGGGATGGGCATTGGGTTCACCCATGTATTCAGATGCATTTAGGGGAAGGGTAGGGGAGATCGATGTGACGAGGACGCCTAAGTGCGTAAGTTGCGTGCGTGACCTAATTTCCAGAGAAATAGCTCCCTGCTGCGTAAAAAGATTGATACAAAGGAGGGTTTGTTTACCGCGGCGAGCGAGCGACCCGCGAATAAGATGAGTTAGGCGACTAATGGGGTCTAAAGTGCGGAGTCCAATCTAATTGAGAACCAAATGATGCGCACGCGCCTGGGAGTCTACGCAGTTCTGATAACATGGGAGCAGCTGCCATAAGAAATATTATCGTTATTAAGTACCAATACAATTTTATGAAAGGGCCTTTTAGAAAGACGAACTTTTAAAATACCTACACACACGTGGAGCATGAGACCATGAGGTGTAAGAGGAACTCGTAATTTGAACAACCGCTCTGGAGGGATATTATCGTAAAAAACCTTCGCGTCATGTCAGCCCCGTGACAATACATAAAAATAAGATTTTGTATGTATATTGGTCACTTATTATCGTGAAAACTAAAAGTGTTACAGATGTCGGGGTTGGTTTTCATATCAAGCACAACCTTCATCTTAAAACATAAGCTAAATTAAAATTAGATTTCTTGAACGATAAATTATTTACCAACAAAATACAATGTTAAAGAATATCATAAAAAGTATTATCTGGATATGCCACCCGTTGAACGTAGCTGTATAACTCTCATTCCAATTAATCAAAAACTTAGCAAAGTTCAATAACTACGAAAATTTACTTAACACCTTATACCCTCATAGCCATATCATACTAGTATATTAAAGTAAGGTATAGTTTATATATTTATTTAGCATGATATTGAAAACTAAAAGGATTATTGACATTGTTTCTTTTCCATATTAAGCAAAACCATTTAACATAAAATATAGGCTAGTTGAAAGCCTGATAAATTGTTTAACGAATTTTAATAAGATGTTTAAGAAAATACTCTGTTTAAAACATCAGGCATGTCTCGCGTCTAATAAGAACGGCCTTCCGTATCCATAAATTATATAAAAGCACCCAGAAGAGACAGTATGCTGTTCTTAGTTTTAACTCAACTCTCGAATAAAAATTCACAGGTTTCTCGTAAAAGCTTTATGCTTTTGCGAAACAAAATATGAAAAGAAAGATTGCAAGATTCATTTTAAAATGGTAATTAAATGTTGTATTGCAATATAAAAACAATTATACTCAGTTGATTTAAATATATTTTTAGTAATATACGTTTTTGTTCACACATTTATTATTTCTCATATATATATATATATATATATATATATATATATATATATATATATATATATATAACCTAGTCTCATGGTTGTGCTATCGTGAAGTATCCCCGTGTCAATTCTGTACACGGCAACCGAATACAACGTGACGTTAGCATTTCTATAAACGTTGACAGGCACCCTGTTGAGAGGCTATTTGTTTTCACCCAATCTGCTGACGAGAAATATACTGATTTCTTTGAATATATCTATGAATTTTGATGAATACTATACAATATCTTAGAATATCCATGAATGCGTCTATGTTTCAACTGGTAAAGTGTGCGTCGGAATTAACAAGAATATGAAATTTTTTATACAACAATTTAGTTTTACGTTTTAGAACACATAATTTTGTAATAAAAATATATGTTAGTTTTACGATTTTGTATCATTTAACTACTTGTTGTTTAATTGCTAGTAAATACTTTATTGACAGTACAATTTTTATTTACTTGTGCTTTACAATTACTTAAGTTGTTGTAAACTGATGTACTTTTTCGTATATTTCGTGACTCATAAATTATGCAATATAATTTAATGTAAACACTGCTAAAGTCTAAATACTTGTGTGTGCATAAATGTTTCTATAGTTCATGTAATGAATTATACAAAATGTATTGGTCACATATAATCTCAAAATAATACCATAAGCATAAGTCGTCGTATGAGAAAGGTAACAATTAATATATTAACTAATATAAATTACGCTGTTGACAGCAAAATCCAATTTGCTTCTTCCTCAATACGAATTATGAATGTAATAACTTAAAATATTTTACTTCATTTCGTACACATTGGTAACTAATGTACGAAGTACGAATGTACAGAGGTAACACTAAAGTAATCTTATACACAACGTACACAAATGAAATCACACATAAAGGTATTCACACAAAGGAAATCTCACACGTCGAGCCCAAACACAAGGAACAAGCATGTTTGGTAAACTTATCGACCACAGTCAAGGTGTCTGTTAAATTTTATCGTTTTAACGATCTTAACGATCTTAACGATTTTCACCTTCGATAAAGCAGTATACGGAATAGCAGTTTTCGGTAGCGTCGATAAAATCTATAAATCAAATATTTTACGATTACCGAATCTATCGAATCGTTTACAGAATAGTACTCCTGGGTAGGGCGTGGGAATAGGTTGACATTTAAAAATAATCGAAAATTACCGATATTAGTGTGGATATCAAAGGTTTAGGGGTCGTTTAGATGACACTTCCCACGCTGCTTAAATCCACGATCAAGCACCACCGGGTAATCAACTAGGATATAAAATTCACATCTTGAATTTATTCTAGAGAATCTGTCAATAGGTTAAAAAAACACTTTCAATTGATTATGTATGTGAAAACATGATATTGAGGATACACACCAAAACTAGCAAACCACTAACGTTAATGGATAACAGTGACCGCAGAACCATCTAACTGTCATAAGAGTTTTCCTACATTCTTGAACAAAGTGAAAGAAAAAATTTCAGCGGAAGGTAAAGCCAAATAAATATAGTGTAGCGATGAAATATGAGGTATACGAATATGATCGGATGTATCGATGATAGCTTATTATTGCCCTAGAGTTTGTACGTAAATGATTGCGAATACGCCGTTGCCATGGAGTGTGAAATAAGCGGCGACACCGACAGGGTCTCACGGAGACCGTATCTCATGTATCTTAAATAGAAATAATACCAAATTTAATAAAATTCATAAAATATTGTTTTTTTTTGTCTTTTTGGTTTATTGCACTAGGTTTTGCAGTCAATACTAGAGATCAACCATATCACTCAGTATTTAATTTTCTTGCATTATTTTCGCTTCTTTACTTCCGTTCCTTCTTTATGAATTTCTGCCATGAAGTTGTTTGACGTACCAACGTTGTTAGATAGAAATTCTAAGAATGGTTGGATTTCTTTCATCTGATTCGCTTAGTCCTTCAGTTCTGCAAAAAAACTTTCTTGAAGGTGATAATGGAGATGCAATCAATGACTTCTTGCTGCATGTTAACCATGACTGTTTCGTGAGTGAAAATTATCACTTCCACTCCTTACTCATGTTATGTTTGTCACGCGTACGACCTTCACGCAATTTGTATGCGTGTTAGGATAACAGCATCCTGTGCATTTTATGGGACTGTTATCATCATAACAACCTATTCCGCACATGGCACACAAATATTCCATTTTATAACTTTGACTTAAGAAACAGATATATTGCTGCCTATGACAGCACACACAGTTGTATTGACTGCACTAGTGCACTGCAAAATAAGCTCTGAAATGTGCACACTTATTATCTGTTTGACAACCGAAGAAAAATTCATACGTATTTTTACACAATAATTCATCAAATTAGCTGTATTCCTAATTCTTTATAGTTGTATGATTCCTAAAACAATTTAATTTTATTCGATCTTTAAATGATTTTCTTAAAAGGTCGATTAATGTTAAATTATTTCAGAGAAACGATGTTAAACAAAAATATAATTATATCATTTATTGGTGAATTTACTACAGAATTATTTGATATATTTATTTTTCGATGTTATATAATTCACATAGTCAACATTCTTGGGACCTTTGTAGTCAATATGTCATCTTAAGAAAAATTAAGTAAGCTATTTATTTATTTGGAGGGGGTGGTATTAAATATTTTGTAATGCATTTTTTTCATATAACTTAACATTAATCCTACTTGATATTGGTGATATAACACAGTAAGGAATCTTGAGTACCTTGGTCAGTTTAATTCGATATGCGCCGATAACTCGCAAAACTTCGTTAATTTTCCTCCTTCGTTATGGAGGAATCAGTTCTGGATTTACAATCTCTCGTACATATTTCTCAGAGAAGGGCGAGAATGAGTCAGGTGAGGACTCCAGGGGGTGGTGAAGGGACCAAAAAGGGACTTCCAATACGACAGTTTGGTTTGGACTAAGTAGTATATCTGCTCCGAGCACAAGAATAGTGTCGTTTCCTGCAACACTTCTTCGGGCGACTACTAGTAAACAGTGGCCTTCGAGACTTCAAACTACACGTGAAATTTGTATCTAACAGTTCTTAAAACTTAATTCTTAGAGAAGTGCTTTTTTTCTTAATTTATTTCGCCTTCATTTCTCTTATGGAATCATCTATATATTTTATCTTGATACAAGGTTATGCTAAGTTCATTATTTATTTATCAGTTAATTTCGATCTTAAATAAATACACAGATAACTCCTTATCTAAACGAAGTCAATCCGGGCTTCTAATTCATAACACATTCCCTTCATATTTCTCTCCTTCACTTCACTCCTGCCTTGCATCTCTTGTTATTCCAATTTGAGTTGTAAATTCTTAAAAAATTCTGCACTTCATTAATTGACGAACAATTTTTCTTGTTGTTGGTTGTAATTGATTCTTTTTCTATGGTATCTACCCCTGCCAAGCAATCTCTTGGCCAAAGTAAAATACTAACTTTTATTATACATCTTCTTAACTGTAACGTAGTGCTACTTCGACACCAGTATTAAGTGAAAAAAACTGTAATTTCAATGTTAACATGTATATTGCCTCAGTTGAAAATATTTTCCTCATCAAGAAGTGATTGCATAAAAATATAAACATGCTGGAACTTGCATAGATGTTCCTTTGTTTTGTTCGTGCTCTAAAGGAAACGGATCAATTTTTAAAAGTGAACGGGACGCTTCTGTGGAGGCTCCTTCGAGTGACGCATGTTAACAAAGGAACTGCTTATTTGTTTTGAAAGTGAAAGTTTCGCGTCGCTCGCCTGAGCGTCGGTAAAACTATTTTTGTAAACAAGAAGGATGCGTTGCTAGCCTGAACGTCTATGAACAAAGGGCGCATGGGCAGGTCACATGACTGTTTGTCACTATATAAGAGGATGCTTCATGCTGCCTCGGGGTCTCACATGGTAGAGTTGTGAGTCCAGGCGTATGCCGGAAGTTCCGATCCAGGGTGATCGCAGAGAAGCCTGAGAGTTTCTGAGAAACCATTTTGTTGGTTTAGTAGAGTCGCTGAGGCGACTTGAGTTAACTGCTTTATTGAAATCATTGATATCTTGTGTGATATATATTTCATTATCATTATTAAGTAGAGTCGCTGAGGTGACTTGAGTTAGCTGCTTTATCGAAAGCATTGATATCTTGTGTGATATTTATTTCATTATCAAATTCGTATTTGTAGAGTCGCTGAGGTGACTTGAGCTAACTGCTTTATTGAAAGTATACAATAGTAATACTTTCTATTGTATGATATTAGAAGTTTAGTTCATTATCAAAGTGATATTAGTATGATATTGGATATTTGTTTCCATTTCATCACATCACTTGATTTTTGTTTGCATTTCAATTGAACTTGTTCTACAGAACAAGCAACATTTTATTCAATTAAATTTTATTATTATTGTTTAATTGCTTGTTTGGTTTTCCCCGTGGACACGGGGTGGTGGCAGCGAAACCTTTACCTGCAACTTAGCGACTGTATGTCTCTGCGTTGCGTTTCGGGGGTTACAATAACTATATATCACATAAAATCTCTTAACGTTTTCGAATAGAGTCCTTAATCAAAACATTTTCCTTGATTTCAGAGTCTCCAAGTATCGTCAGCGTTTGAGAAAATTTTATCTCGATCTCTTATCTACAACAACACACAGCAAAACAGATGTTTACACTTACTTGTTTATCATGGAAGCATGGTGTTTCTTGCATATATTGGCATTTGTTGAACATTTTACTGTAAGTACGCAAGTTATGGTCTGTTTTTCACCTTAAATGTCCGACCACCAGTCTTTCCTTAGAATTTTAAGCCCTTGGAACCAGTCTTCACTGAATTTTAAGAGAAATTAAAAAATGTAACTGCAAAAGCATTAAGACAGTAGTTCACAAATTTGCACCTCCCGTTCCCTCTTGAAAAAATAGCATATCTAGACCCCCCGGGTCTAAAATAAGAAAACTATTTCTACGGTTTTTCTTCAAATTACGTAATTAATTATAATTTATGGTCATTATTTGTATTTCCGAAAGAAAATGGAAAGTAATATAATTGCAAGAACATGTTACATTTTTTTATTTCGTAAGCTTCCCAAAAATTATGTTGGTTTACAATTAGCTCTTTAGTTTTTAATATTACTTTAAGTTTTAATTTCTTCATTCTAGTCCCGAAGTAAAATCCACGGTAAATTGAAAATTCAAAATGTTGAAAATTGAGAAAACGAGACGGACGAAATCATTATTAATTCGTGTATGTTACGAGTTTAAAAAATAGAAATTTCTGTTTTAAACTCAACTACCTCTCAAAAATATTGTCTATTGTAAGATTCGATTATTAATCGATATAATAAAGTTATAAGAGATCCGAATTACATTTTTATGTCTATTCCTCGATTATTAATCGATATAATAAAGTTATAAGAGATCCGAATGTTCGTAAGCAAGCGGAAGAGTACCGCGACCGTTGAGGCGAAGTTGTAGTGGGGTGGGGATGGCTCTTAGCCGTTGGAGTAGGCGCAGGGCTTCCTAGTTCCAAGAAAGGACCATAAAACGAAGCGAAGAGAAAGTGTCGGCGTACTACGCACTTATTTTGGCCAAAAGCAGTTGGGAGTTAGAAAATGGCGAGTATATTATAAAGAAAATTGTTAGGAGTGAAGTTGGTAAGAAACGGAAAATTACTCGATATTTTTGAAAGGAGGTCAGCGTCGGCATCCTACTATCATTATGCACTTTTTGAGATCATGTACAGCCTGACAAACTTTTTATACATCACTCGTACTCAAAATTCATTCATCAGAGGAAGACAATCCTTGAAGGAAATTTATCAATAGTTAACTTCATAAAAGTACGTAAAACAGTACAGTGCTCCCCAAAACTAATTTGAATTTGTTAGAGCATCCCTCAAGAAATTCTATCCCTGATGCTGGTTTTTCTGATGTATGCTCTAGTGAAATACTTCATTTAAGCAGTCAAATGAACTTTATATCTAAGCAATTCGAAGTTCTTATTGGAGTCGCTTTTCATGCCTCCTCATCTCAATCACGGACGTTGATAATTCCCGCCCGGAAAATGATACAAATTTTCTGATCATTCTCGGCAAAGTATCATCAGTAACCACTAGGCTTCGATTCTGAGCAGACCCGCTCTAGTGGTTATACATGGAACTCCGAAATGTGTGTTGAAGCGAGGTGTCTCACTGTTGACAACTGATGGAAAATCACGAATTAACATTTCCAAGCCAGTATCTGCATCAGAACGATCAAGGAAGTAAGCATAACACTTTTGTTACGAACTAATCATATGAAAACTTGTTAACTACTTCACTTCTCTGTGTGGATTATATTACACGGCCAACTAAATAATTTATTTTTGCATGGATCTACTGGGACAGCAACCAACTGGTATCATGTAATCTTTATAATCTGGTTACACGTACGAATAGATATTGTCATTTGTATCCAAGTTTTCATTGTGCAGAGGAAAAGTACTCCAGCAGAGGAAATCTTGAAATTCGCTTCAAGCTCTTTTTTGCAGTTTCGGATTCCAATAAGAAAATTATAGAACATGGCGTGAGTTGTCATGAGTTGTCGTGAATACACGAGAGAAAAATATATGAAATAAAATTCATGAAGCTAAGAGTATTCCAATAAAATCTACGAACGAATTAAGAAGCATTTCAAGAAAAAAGTAATTTTTGGAATAACGTAAATATGACATAACATGGTTTGAGGAATGCTACATGAAGCTTGAAAGATCTTGTCACAACAAAATGTCATACAGGATTTTGTAAGAATAAAAGTGTTGGGAGTGCATTAACGAGAATAGACGATTGATTGAGAATTTAGTATTGAAAAGAGGATTAATAATAAGGAATACATTACGACCAATAAAGGGAAGATAGGATGTTCTTTACTAGAATCAATGATATATCATTAATCAATTATATTAACACATGAAATAAATATTGAAGAAAAAAAATTGGAAAATTGAATTCATGAATAGATCAGGATAGGGACAGAGTTTACTTTAGGGACGTGCTGAATTTAGTGGGAGATTAATTAGGAGAAAGGTCTAAGAAAGGTAAGCGGATACGGTTTTAATATGTCAAATGCAGATTATAAAGAAACAAAAGAGACTTACAAATTTGCCATTATGCAATTCATTATAAAAAGGAGAAAGTACTGACATGTGGAAGAATGCATAGTGGAAATGAGACTTTATAGAAAGGAGACAGTAAGACAAAGGAGAACGTGGAAGGAGTTTTTCCCAGAGAATTTTCAAGAAGGTGGAAGCTGTCATATTTAATAATGAGATAGAATAAACATGAATAACGTTGCTAAGGACGTGGGTATAGCAATAAGTGAAAAGATACTGAGAAACATATATTGAAATGTATTTTACATGGGAAGTGGGTGAGGATAGACAGCCCCCCCCCCAAAAAAAAAAAATTGCGAGACCTCACCCCTTTCGAAAGAGTTACCCCTCCCCTTCGCTTTGAGTCTCTTGAAAAATAGATTCCAAAACTTTAGAAATATTTTACAACATTCTCTTATTTACCCTAACTCCATATTAAAACTAGTGTGTCAAACCAATGGACATGCTTTCTCATACAATTTTAAGACCCGTATTTTGGATCTATTTGACTACTAAATTCTGTTTTCATTTGATCTATTTGGCCGCTAAATTGATTAAGCAACATAGGAAGCCAGGCCGACGTCTCTATAGGTGCCTCTATGGCCTGAATTTCCACTGGAATTTGTCTAACCAGCTTCCTCTCTGATTCCGGAGTTCCTTCCAATGCGCTATCGGTCGCCGATGTTTCCTGTCAAGGACACTCCTCATTCCCCGCAATATCATCTCTTACGGATATCCCTGGGTTTTGCAATGCAATTCCTTCCAATAGATTTGAAACTGCATCTATAGATTCCTCTGACTCATTCTCCTTACCAGCCCTTAGATCAGATACCCAGCAAAACGTTCGTTTCGATCCGCCATTGCAGTATGTTCTTATTCTTACAAATTATGTCCTTACAAAACACTATACCAGAAATATACACTAATACACTAATGAAAATATTATAAAATACACAACTGATAAACCCAAATGAAATATAATTAGACCAAATAACTAATAATATATTTGCTCCAATATCTTTCCTCGTATATTAATAACTGTACTCCAATCTGTATGACATGAAATTTTAATTTCTGGACATTAAAATATTGCGGCCCATCGTTGGTGCGCCAATTTATGTAACCGGATATAGGAGTTTCGAGCAGAGCACACGTAGGCGTGGCAGTCGTGTGGCGATAAAACTTACGATTAATCTACTACTTACAGACATACAAGATAAGGAAAACTATATTGGAGCATACAGATAATGTTAAACAACAACAAAGTTTATTGACAATAAGCTAAGAAATGAGTTTGGTTCAATTTTCATAGAATTCTGACATGAACATTGTAATGGTATGAATAAATTGTTAATCATACAAGAAGCTTCTCAAGCATTTACCAGAATCACAATAATTTACAATGGTATAGTTTCTACTCAATATTTACTTGCATTTCTTCTTTCTTCTCTTCCTCTCGATGTCGAAATAATAGTTTTTTTACTCATAGTGGATTCTCGACCATAAACTCCGCTTCGAGCACGTCGCCTGGATTCGGGCGACCACCATCTCTAATACAATCGTCTGCCTAGTACAGTCTGTTGAGCTTGAATACAGCTGACACCACCAGTACCTTCCTCAAAACAATTGATGAATGAGCCTCCAATACAGGTCAAGTTCAACACCGTCACTATTTCCTCCTTTCCAAATCTTACGAAAACCTTTCGTATTCTCACGATTAGCGTACGAGATAACTCGTATTAAATTCCAGTTCAATTTAAACAAAGCTTTTTACATTTATATCATCAATTTCACAGCGTAGTTCACTATCACGCACCATGTGTCATATTATACACCATATTGATCATAAATATTTTTATACTGTCCTGTCCCTTTAAAACACCATTTATATTCACCAAACAATTATGATAAGTTCGTATTAGTAGTTATTTTCACTACTTTACTCATATTACATGAAACGTTATATTCTTCACCCACGTGTTTAATCAACACGAAGTCAATAAAATAACAAATTAACTTGAATTATCACATTCTGCAAATTAGCAAACCAAATTGAACTCTCAATCAGCTCGTGGTGTTAATTAATACAAATAGATGTAAATTCACGATGCGTTCCACGATTTTGCAGAGCTCGCTCCAACACGATCCGCTTCCAGATAACAAGAAGAAATCTCCCCCTTGCCACGCGCTTCGTCCCTTATTCCAGGGCCGACAAAATGAAAATCATGCGTCCACGCATGTGTACAACCTACTTCTGCCACTACTCGACATATCACATAATTAAATTCGTACAAAAATATACAGAAATATCAAATCAATGCTATATCATTTTGAAAATTAAATAATAAATAAATATATTCCTAAATGCGATCCTTGGGACAGTATCTATATAGTACACAACTATACACAGAAAAATGCAATTATTTCCATGTATTCTATATGGATGTTGACGCTGAAAACAGCAGTTTAATCTTCTCCGTAGAAAATAAAGTCAAAGGTATTGCTTGAGTATGGATGTTTGATATCATTTTTCTCAGAATTTTGTAAAGAATTAAAAATTAAACTATATTTTGCCTTTTACTTGCACGGTAAAAACAAAACCATTGCACATACTTTCTCATATACGTTTCTCTGTCTGCACTAGAGAGCGACATTAAATCACTCTATTAGGAGAGGGTTGATTTGAACATGTTCTCTATATTTTAGTCGTCTTCATTTTACCCTATTTAAAAACATAGAAATCTCTTAGATTGCGGTGAACCTCACCGCCAGGTAACAGATTAAACATGTTACGTCGAATGAAAATGGGAGACGGGATCGATCCCCGGTCCCGTCTCTCATTTTCATTCGACGTAACATGTTTAACCTATTTAAAAAGTTTATTAAAGACATACTTTTACTAGCATTTATATAAAAGAATCTCTAATATATAAATTCTCTTATTTCGTTTTTGGGGAGATAAGATCAGCAAGATTTATATTCTATTTCAAAATATATATTTATTAAAAAATGTTGGGGAAGAGATTTTTATCACTTCACAAGTCTCGATATGGAGACTTGTTTCGTAATAAGATTCCTCCTTCCAAAATAAATATTCAAGGTTATGCAGGACAAGGTTTATTATGCAGTTTGAATTTAAACAAGTAATAGGTACCAAAACACCAGGGTGACAACAACAGGTATAAAAGTTATATGAACAATAAGTTTACTTTTGTACGACTCACGACTTCGAATGATTTGGTCGTTGGTAATAGAAATTCTGCCGTCCGTCGCGAGGTGGCGCTTCGGTACGAGGTCCTGTTGGCTATATGATAGCGTTGGAGTACGAGGTTCTGCCGTCTGCCGAGGTGGCGCTTCCGTCCAAGCTTTTGCAGATGGTTGCACTGGGTACTGCGAGAGGGCGCTGCCGTCCAAGTTTCTGCAGATAATAGCGTAATATATCGTGAGAGATCGTCTCGTGGCCTCTGAAGATAGAATTCTGCCGCAGATCGGGCTATTGCGCAGAGCTGGATTTCTTGATAGAGGTTATGATCGGAGACGATGCTTACTCATCAAGAGAATCCGTCGTACTGATTTCCAGCCGTTGCTGTCGCTATAAGCTAAACTCTGACAGATGACTTCTACTTAAACATCCTCGACGCGTTAACGACGTAACACAGCGTCGAGGTTCGTCTATTGAAGCTTTCTCGAAGCTTCTTAATAAACAGATCCAAGTTTCTTAGTAAATAGACGACGTACGCTTGATGATACATACGACGCGTGCGTCTTATGGAGTCTTCTAATGTTTACAAATTGTATGGTATGTAGAGATTCTCTTGCGGACGGTGTGTATTTTTCTGGTCTTGGATCTTGAGTCTCTGCGTCCTTCGGCTTGACGACGGCATAAACAACATGGCGTGTAATGCCTCGGCGTAACAACATGCATCTTTTATGTGTTAATGCATGGGGGAGTTTCATCGTAAACGTAGTAAGGTACGTGTTTCGCCGTATATGTAGTAAGGTACGTCTACAAAAAACATAAAAATAATTAAGATAATATTAATGCGAGAACAAAGCCAGCAAAACATCAATATTCTTATATAATTTAATTAAAAACATATGAGAAAGTAAAAAGAATATACATCACATATATCTATTTTACAGATTAAGGAAATTTTTAATGAGATTAAAATACGTAATTAGGTTTGATAATATTTTTAGCTAAAAATTTAGGAACGCAGCAGATTGCATTTTTAAAATTTCGAAGAACCATACTCCGGATATATATTCAGAAATATTCATATTCCATATATATTCAGATTCATAAACGCTAAACTCATATTTCGAGGTTTCTTACGTTCCAGCGGATTATTTCGTCGGATAAGCACCTGAGATACATGCAGTGATGTATTGTAGGGTGGAAGGACGTCCCCTCACTTTTCTTAAGGGCACGCGTTCCGGGGTAATTTTTGGAAAAGCAAACATTGTAAATTTAATTTATCAGAACTAAGTATGATCTTGACTACAAAACACTTCAGTAGATTTAACTATTAAAAGAAATTTTCATGAGTGGGGAAATGCCTATTCAGGGCAGATGCCTATAGTAAGCTTCTTCTTAAAATTGTTCAATTAATTACGGTCTATAATATATAGAAATTAATGAAATGAACACAAATGGAAAGTACATTATCCGAATTTCTTTACTGTTAAACCTATTTAAATTCCATTGAAAAAATATTCGAAGAACTGCTCGGATAAGTTCCCTTTCCCTGAAATTCACAAAACAAATAACTATTGGGTAATTTTCTTACACGGGTGCTCGTCCATCATCGATATCGAAACATGAAAGTTCTAGTTAAAGTGAAATGGTGAATGAAGAATCTACGACTGACTCAGAAGTAACACCGAACTGGTACTTTGTTTGAAATAGTGATTTATGGAGTGAGGAGAAAAAAATTAACCTCGGCTGACATGCAATAACGGAAAATTGGGATGTTTGACATGCGCTAGTGTGAAAAATTTAGGACCTTCTGAAAGTTAGGGGGTTTCTCTGTCAAAGGAATGGTGCTCGATAAAGGTTTCCTCTTATTACTATAAGAGATAAGAATTCGGAATTGACTTCTTTGCGCAAAATATCTTTAACCATGTAAATAAAGCATCCCACATTGAAGCGGAATTTTTTTTTTAATTATTGGGTGAACAAAAATTATAAAATCTAATCGACAATATAAAAGATCGCGAAATGAATAGCACATGTAAAGTATTCAGAACGGCATGTTACATAGCTAAGTACAATCTACCATATTCTGATCATTTTGAATTGTTTCAACTTCAACAATTAGATGAAGCTGATATTGATCATGGTTTGAGTTCAAGGTATATAGTCCAGTCACCCTGTACTTAACATTGGGGTTACCTGGAAAAACGTCCGAAGTTAATGATATTTTAATATGTTGTATGTGTGTACTCTGTGGTGTACAATCTAAGTTTGTTAATTCGAGAACCATGGTTACTAGCTTCAGGGCAGCGAAAAATCCTCGAAATGTTCGGACTTTTTTAGTTTTTGTGCTTATAACTCATAAATAACGCATTATAGCCGAAAACAGTCCATTACAGACGTAAAAGAGCATTAAATTTCCAACAATATGCACTAGTTGAACGTGTTTTATAATAAAATGTGTACCGAAATATGGCGCTTCAAATTTTCGAAAAAATATTTCAAAATATCGAAAATCTTTGGGTTTTCCCCTAGAAACTTTCATCTTTTAAAATTTGTATATTGACAATAATAGTAGTTATGGCAGTGTCTCTAAATTGATAAATTGAACAACATCAGACTCCACCCCCCTAAGACGTTCTATGGAGGGTCATTTCACAGTCTTCGCATGGCACTCGTCCTGTAAAGACATCCCTTGAGCACTCCGGGCATCCGCAGGTAGTAAATTATCAGTAAGTCACCGACTCCGGTCGTTCGCTCCGAAGAGGAAATTCTGCCGACTCGCAAAACAAGTATACAATTGAATTTTCTTAGAATATATCTACGAGGTTTGTTACACTTATTTTTAATTATTTATTTCTTCTTCTATTATTTAATTTATAGTAGCACGTATTACAGCTAGCCACTTTCTTATCTGCATATATTTGAAATTTCTATTTTCGTATTTTTTACGCTCCTGTAGTTTTTTCCATTTCTTGAAGATGAGTCATAAGCGAAATGCTAAAAATTATAACTGCAGCAATGCATCCGATGTCCATTCTGACGCCGCGATGGCTGTAGAGGCCTTGCACTCGCCCGCCTTTCTTCAATCCCTGGTCAATATCCTCTTGGAGCTCATAGGGAAAAACTGGAAGAAACGATGAGTTTAAATAATGAACTTGTTTCAGAATTTAAAGCGGAACTGGAAACTAAGCATGAGGAGGAGCGCGTCCTTAAGCAGGAGTTGAAAGGTCGAACGGATCAGTTGGATTTCTGTGGCAAAAGAGATGTGTGTTCCTCTTGATCTCGTTGATATTGATAGGAGTCATAGAGTAGGTCCTAAAACTCATGGTAAAAAAGGACCTATAATTGTAAAATTATAGAAAATATCAGGAGATATTCC